>WBMV01001018.1:0-84901 GCA_013396655.1 Campylorhamphus procurvoides
CACTGGCAGCTCTTACTGAAGAGACACGTTTTTTATGGCGAGCTCGTGTCACTGCGGGCAAATAAAATGTTTTTAAGACACCTAGTTCTTTAAAAAGAGGGAAAAAGTCTCAGTGGAAAGGTATGGACCTGAAAATAGCTGTAATGTCAGTGTTGAAAATCTAAGAGCTTCACATCCACCTGATGAGATTGCCAAGTGTACCACAAACTGTATTATGGATCAGAGTTACCTTGTGTTGCCTATTCACTGGGGGTCCATTTCTTGTGGTGTGAGGTTGAACTCCTGCAATTCAAAGCATGTGATCATTCCCAGTGGACAACTGGGATTTTCACCTCTGAACTGTGTCTGGTTATCAACCAAATATCTGCATGTGGCCTGTCCAAGCTGACATTCTGCCCCAGGAGCTCTCAGTGGCCCTGTCTCTTGGCTGGAGCTCATTTCATTGCCCCAGTGCTCAGGTCAACCTGTGTTTCTCCAAAGAAATCACCTGTGGTGGCTTCCCAGACATCCTCCCTTACACTCCTACCCAAACCTGACCAGAGGTTCTGGCACGAGTGTGGACATTCAGCTATTCCACTCTGGATATCCATTCTCAGGGAGCAGCAGTGTTGAAATTGCCTCTCCAAGCAGAGGGGACAACAGGAGCCACCTGATTTAATACTCCCTAAACCCAAACTGCTGTCACAGCTGTTCCAAGCACTGTAGCATTTATCAAACACTTTATATAGCTGTGTTTTCTGGGGCCTTTGTGAACCATCTGAGGCATGTCCTGACAGTCTCACAGAAATATCATCCCCTCCAGGTTTGGGGACGAAACAGCACTAATTGAATTTGTGTCAAAGAATCCTGGAAGGAGAAGTTGCTCCCCTGGTGCAACCAAGTGCTGATTCTGGGGGTGACAACTGGAACTCTGAAGAGAGCCAGAGCAATAATAAACAAGTGGGAAGAGTGACCAGAGGAGAGAGTACAAGCATAAGAAAAGAGAGTCCTGCTGGGGGCTGGGGGTCTTGACTCATGTTGAATGCCATGTTCAGATACACACAGAGGCTGGAATTGCACTTGGAAATGGTTACACTGGGCCAGGATCATCTGTGAAAAGTCACATGTAGAAAATACAAAGTGGTCTTTCCTCAGCAAGCCTCACTCAGCCCCCACACCTGATGGGTTTATAACATTCCAAAAGGAGTTGTAGACAAAGCTCAAAGCTGCAGAAATGTGTGTGCAGCTGTGATGTGCTCACAGGGCACAGACAGGATCCAGGGAACAGTGAGGGGACACCTGGGGTGGAACTTCTGTGTTAGCTGCTCTCTGGACCAGGAGGTGGACTTTAAAGGTGACTGCTTTTCTCCTTGCTCAGCATCAGAATAAATGGCGCTGGAATTCTTCTGTAACATCACCAGAATAAATTTGGACCAGGCTAATTAGTATTATATTAGTGCAAATAAGGAATTACACAATTGAAAGTATATCTGCTGCACTGGATTTGGGATAGAAATCAGATTAGGAGGCAAAGAAACACTGTATTAGAATGAACAATTAGAAATTATAACACAGGCTTCTTCCTCTCTCTGTGCTGTAGGAAACTTGTTTCTCTGGGAAATGCAGGGGCTGTGAGGGGATGTCTGAGATGCAGGTTTGTTACCTCCCCTTTACCTCTGCTGACAATGCACCAGGGGAGCAACTTCTCCTTCCAGGATTCTTTGACACAAATTCAATTAGTGCTGTTTCGTCCCCAAACCTGGAGGGGATGATATTTCTGTGAGACTGTCAGGACATGCCTCAGATGGTTCACAAAGGCCCCAGAAAACACAGCTATATAATGTGTTTGATAAATGCTACACTGCTTGGAACAGCAGTTTGGGTTTAGGGAGTACTAAATACTACCCTGCCATCATTTACCAACATTTCTCCAGACAAAAAAGTGAGCTTCTTTAAATCAGCCTGTGAATTTCAAACAGAAAGCCCTTTTATCCAGCACCATGAACACTTGCAGATCTGATCTCAAATACATGCACTCACATGCAACACACCTGCAGATTACAGACCCAAAGTGAGCTCTTCAGTGACTGGGAATGTGCATTTTGTTGCTCTTGAGAAAGAAGGGCAACTTTCCAGTGCTTCAGAGCTATGCACCTGCCCTGACCAGTACAGGGAGGTCCCAAATGACCCCTTTTGTGTGAGGAGGGACCCCAGGCATTCTGCCATCACAAGAGAAAAAGGGAGGATGGAAAATGCTGGGGTTTATAAAAACCAGGCCCACTGGGATTACTCAGTGTAATCTCACCAGAGCGACCAGCTCATAGGAAGGTGCCTGACTTGGCTGTCCATGACAGATGGAAGTCTCTCCCGTCCCTGTGGTGATATTATGGTTTTGTGGATTCTTTCTCAGACACAGAAATCCTCTTAAGAGGTACATGAAAACAATAGCAATGTAATAATTTTTCACCTAAGCTTGTCCATCTCTTGTTTTCATGGAGTCATTCTGTATTTGAAGGAACACCAGCTGTAATTTCATTGCTGATTTGTGGATCCTCCTTATGTACAGCTCCAACAATGACTTCTTGATGCAGTACAAGTCAAAGAAAGATGCTGGACACTTCAGGTAGTGAAGTCAATAGAAGTTTTCCTTAAATGAGTGTTTCCTTCTTTGGAGGGGGACTCTCCCAGGCTAGATTTGCACCGAAGAGTAACCCAGGTCTATGCAGATAATGTGACAATATTTTTATTTTGTACGGACTCTGTAAATACATAAATATTTATGTCTGCAATTGCAAGCAAATAGGGTCCATAGGAGCAGAGAGAACATTTTCCCCACCCTGCTGTGCTTCCATGTTTACTTATTTATGTTCAGAGAAAGGAAGTGGTGAGGCTGACTGGCTGCAGCTTTTCTCAGAAGAGACCATTTTGTGTCAGAGGAAGCAGCATCTCCCTGGGACGTCCTGCCAAGGGAGCTGTGCCTTGGAAAGAGCAGGTTTTGGGAAGGAATCGCTGGGCAGGCTCCAGTGGCCACCCAGAGGAGATCCCTGGCTGTTCCACTGATGGCTCTGCTATGAGAGCTCTCCAAGCACCCTGAGGAGGAGGCTCAGCATGGACCTGAGGAACGTTCCCTACCGCTCCGACGTGCTCGCCTGGAACCCAGAGGACCTGGCGGAATATTTTAGGACGGTGAGTTGAACTGTGGTTTGTCTTCCTGTGATGGAGGGGGGCAAAGTGCTGTGATGGGGTTTGTGCCACATTTAGGGGGTTTGGTAACGGGCAAAGCTTGCTGCAAAATGAAAAGCAAAACCTCAGTCAAATAAGAAGCTGAGCTAAGCTGGTCAGTGAAACCCATAAATGAATCTCGAACGGGATTTTGGAATTTGGGTTTTTGAATTGGGTGTAAGAGAAACTGATGGCTTTCCAGAGAAAATAAATTTACAGCTTCTTTATTACCTGTTGGTATAACACACATTAGTGCTGTGGAAGGCATTAACGTGTGAAGATTATAAGTTTTCTGTGTCACCTTCAATGGTTTTCAGAAGAGAGATTTTTCTTTCCAAATTGCCTTGGTGTCACAAATGAACCTCTGGATGTCTTTGGCAGCCACATCCACAGACCTGGAACCCTCTGGGCTTCTTTTGGAAATCACACCAAGTTTATTTTTCCAACGGCTCCTGTAACTTAAAGGGAGTTTTGTCTGGGGAGTTGAGGCAAGTTTGATACTAGAATGCAAAGCTAGCTACTAAAGGCAAGCAGATTAAACACAGAGAAGTAAAACTGGCAGCCACTTACAAGCCCCTAATTTTAGTGTGCAGGGGTTGGTAGCACAGGAAAGTGAAACCAAACACTGGAGATGGAACAGATGAGATCATTATCAACAGGTAACTTCAGACAAACATTACAACACTGGTGCAGGGGGGTTGGATCCCCATTTCCATGAAATTAGGAGGGGAAATGGCTTCCTGAAGGGGCTGATCATGATACTCTGACCAGCGATAAAAGGGCTCACTGTAAGGTCTGCCACAACTGGATGGACTTGGGGGCATTTATTGTTGAGTATTTGCCTTCTACTCATTGAGATGCCCCCCAGGATAGGGGTAATCTTGGCCTTCCACACTTGGAGAGGTGAATTAGGGCTAAAGCTGCTTTAACTCACCCCAGAAATCTGTGCAAGACAACAATGCCAGCCTAAGTCAGGCAGTCCTGGGCACCTGCCTGAAGTGACCAGATCGTCTCTGCCAATAAAATCCTACAAGTTCCTTCACAGACGTCACCAAAGGGCCCTTCAAAGTCCAGCATTCAACTCCAAGGGGGATGAGCATTTTTTTCTCTTTTTGAAATAAGCTCATTGTGTAATAGTATTCAAAGGACAATCACACTCGAATTTTCTGTCACTGAGGTGATTTACTGATGACACAGGGTAAGGTTTTCACCAGTTCCCTGTTGTCTCACCCCTTCATGTGAGCAAAATTCAGCCAGCACACACACTGATGTGACAACCTATTTATGTAACAGTATTGGGGTGTATCACAGCATGAATTAGGTCCTCATTTTCTGTCAAATACAGATCCTTCCTACTTATCAATAATAACATCTAACTCATGATTCTAGGTGCGTCCCAGGGGTTTTTTCTCATAGCTAACCAGTATTTTTTTATTAATGACTTGAAGAGTGAGGTTAACTCTCAGTCACACTGATGTGTTCTACCAAGTAGTGCAGTTGCTCCCTCTGCCCAGACCTGTGCTGGCAATGTCACCATAGTGCTCACTGTGTGAAAGAAATTATTCACAGGTTTCAGTCCTCAGTCTGCACAAAAGTCTGCATCTGTATCCTAAAATATTCAACAGAGTTAGGTCTGTTTCTGCATAGGAATAACTGAAAGTGGCTCCTAAAAGGATTCTCTCTGCTGTTCAGGTGTTTTCAGGATCCATTCTCATACCAAGTCACAAGATTACTCCTTTAAAAGAAAACAGTGGGATGGAAGTATGAAAGGACAATGCTCCCTATAAGATGTTCTCTGCTTTAGGGGAATTATCCCAGCAGCACAGGATCATTTGTCTGCATAACTTTCACTGACTGAAGTTTCAGGCAGCACAAGAGCCATTCTTTTGTCTCCAATAATCACTTTGTCTGCTCTTTGGGTTCCTTCTTTTAAGGACCTGATCAGCTTGAGACAGAAAAACGCATTCTAGCCAGATCAAAAATATGAGTTGTGTTCTGACATTATGCTATTACTGTTCAAATAAAAAACCCCAATAAATCAAAAGACTTCTATTGGAAATGTTTAAAAGTCATGTCTTACTGTGTAATCAACCTGTACATGACCAGCTTCTAAAATGCCCTNAGCACTTGTTTCCTGGGTGGTTACTGAGGTGCAAGTTTGGGAAGTAAATATCTTTGCCAGGATCAGACATCTTTAAATATGAAATGCTGGGGGCCCAACATGCTGTTCCATTTGCACATTTTTAGTTCTTTTTAAACTGACAGGGAGATTTTATAGCCATGACCTTGTCTTGCATTCATCTCTTCCTTTATTGGTAGTTCTTGTTTTCGAATATTACCTACAGAAACCCCACATTTATTGGTTGTCCTCCCACACTGAAGAAGGCACAGCCCTGCTCAGAATGACTGGCCTTCCATTGTAACCACTCTTTCATTCCTCTGTAGATAAAATTAGATTTCTTTTGTAGCAATGCACAAAATCAGTAAAGTTTAAGAGCACCAAACCCAACAAGTGAAGTCCCGGGGGGGGTTAACTCAGAATTGTTCCATTGTGAATAAAGGTGGAATTAAAAACTTCTCACTGGTGCCAGTAAAAAATACAGCAAGAACCAGACTACCATCCATGTGCCAAAGAGCTCATAATTAACTGAACAAAACACTAAATGAACTAAATCCAAGTTTTCATAATGCCTGAAGCTGCACATGCTGGAGAAGGGAGGGGGTCACTCTCTCAGGAGCATCATCCAGTCAGGAGTGATCCCAATCCAATTGCTGTGTGATGCTTGAAGGGAGAAGAAAACTGTCCCTCCTCCCCATCCCTGTTTCTGGAATGATTGTCCTTAGGCTGCCAAGGCTGCCCTGAATTCCAAGGAGTTTTCCACTAGAATATGGGATTTTATGTATCCTGTGATGTTACAGATCAGGTTCTCAGAATGAAGCTCCAGCCAGTGGTTCTCTATTTTAAAATGTACAATTTTCCCCTGAAATTTTGTGTTCATGCACAACTTGCCCTAATTGCACCGTGCAGACATGAAGGAATTCAATAGATGTACTTCCAAAGCCACTTAAATATCATAGGGATGGTATTTAAAGAATTCTGATAGGCAAACTTCTGTAAGTCTCGTGGTGTCCCATGGATGATTTTGTGACATATACCATGTGTTTCCTTTTCAGAATATGTCTGAAAATGACATCCAGAAGTTTCCCAAACTCAGAGTGCCGTAAGTAAAGCCAAACAACTTTAATATTGAAACCTTTTCTAGTTGGTTTGCAGTGAAAACTTGCAGGAAATATCGGGCAAATGATTGGCAAGTGATGGGTCAGAGACCCATCTGGAGTGTCCAGAGAGGAAAAGATGAATATTCCAAAATAAAAGGAGTGTTGCTGTGCCTGCTCAAGCACAGATACCAAACAGAAAGGTTTTCTGGGGGATGCTCAAAAGAACTCGTGCATGAATTCTGTGGCTGGCAGCAACTACTCAAAGGATGAACTTTTTTGCAAGCATTCCCTTTGAAGAATGATTTAACTGCTCACTGCTTGACTGGTGACTTTAACTCAAAGGCCAAAACCACAAGTCAGGCATGTCCAAAAGAATTGAGGAGTTCAAGCTGTTTTCATCATGTGCTTTTGCTTTAGGTAGGTGTTAGAGATAAATCAGTCTGGACCATGTGATTCAGTGTTAAAGAGCTTTCCTTGGCTCCATTAGGCCTTGAGAAAGTTTCCAGTTCACGTGAACAGAACTTCACAGAAGTTACTAAACGAAGAACAAAATCTTAGTAAGCCAAAACTCGCTCTCAGAGAAATTGCTTCCAATATTTCATGGTGAAATGTTAAGGATTTTGTTTTGCTATGAGTTCCCTGCTACATATTTAAACTGGAGGTTGGAAGGTTCCTAAATGTGGAGCTTTCATGGTCTCCTAAACAAAGCAAGGAGGGGAAAAAAGAGAGAATTCAAGCTTTTCCAACTTAGCTGTCTCTGTTCCTCATTTTGGATCAGATATGTGAGGACTTGAACTCGAAAGCCTCAGACATGACGTGTTTCTTAAAATCACATCTCTATTTTCACACCATAAATCTCCCAATAGCAGGGATTGGAGGTGCTGGGAAGGGGGTCCAGATGTTACTAAAAAAGGATGCCCTGATGTCTCAGGATTTTTGAACTCACTGCAATTAAAAGCAACATTGAACAATGTTACTGATATTGAGAGACAAGATTGTCTTGGAAAAACTCCCTCTACTTTACTCTGCTGTAAAGGACATTACTTGCAATTCTTTGATAATTTGGCAAAACTGCCTCCTGTTCTCATTGCTTGAGCTTATAATTTTGAGAACTTGTGGTGATTTTCTTTCATATTTGTGAGTCAGAAGTGGCCAGTGGTCATTCCAATAATCACACACGTGCAGGAGATATTAATGCCAGAGGGCAAAATGAAATCTAATGATGTGGAGTTGCTCCCAACTCCTCACCTACCCTACTGACACCCCAACAGTGCTTTGAAAACTTGATTTTCACAGTCCACTTGCCTTGTAATACCCTAAGAGAAAGTGAACAGCCTTTTCTAGCCAGGTCTTTTGGGTTTCTCAACGAGAACCTGAAAGAACAAGAGCTTTAAAAGGAGAGTGCAGGTTGGTGCACAGCTTGAGGAACTGAATAAATAAGCGAATAATTAAATCTGAATGAAAGACCTGGAACTAAGGCCCCTGTTCTCACATTTCTCCACACTTACAAATGGAAAAAAATGCACTAAAATACTGCGAATATACATGCAAAAAGGTTGGTGGGGTGTGTGGTCCTCCATGGAAAGCCACTGTTGAGAACAAGAATTTAGAGCTTTAATAGGGAAGAGAACTGATTCCCATTAAAACAGCAACAAGGAAAATACACAAACAAAAAAAAAACAATCCAGATTGGAAGAAAACCCCAAACAACCAAAACCCCAGGATAGAATTAATGGTTAGAAGAACCTGTCATTTTTTTACCATGAATTTCATTACTCCAGAACTCCCCCAAACACGAAGTGCTCGCTGTTGACTTCGATTAGAACACACAGTTTTCTTTCCTATCATAATACAAACCTCAGCCAGTAGGAAGGGGTTTTCTACAAGCTGGAAGACACAGGAGCATATTGTAGTGCCTGATACTGAACAGCAGTGCTGAAATCTCAGCATATTCTGTAAAAAAGCTTGATTTAAACAGCAAGTGTTGCACTCCCAGCCTCGAGCTGAATAAAAGGTCCCTGGACACGAGAGGTTGCTGCCCTGTAAGCTGAGCAGGGCTGTGCTGAGCTGCAGGGATGGGAACAGAACCCAACCCTGCAATCATAGAATGTGTGCCAAGCACAATCTCCATCTGCTCAGACCTCCTGGGCTGGCTGGGTGGCTTTGAGGGACACAAATGGTGGAGCAAAGCTGCTGCTGGGACCCTGAGCATCATAACGGTGTCGTTGTCTGGGGATGCTGCTGGGGCTTGGAAGGAGATGAAGTAGAAGAGACTTGTCATTGCAGAGTGTGCTGGGGCATTTCCTGAGGCTAATTAAAAACCTCCACAGTCTTCTGGTTTTACTAACAGAATTATTCTTTTGGAATTTTGTCTCCACCAGTTATGGGTGCACATCTTCGTAAAACTTTCGGCTTGTTTTTAAAAAGAAGGCAAAATATTTAAGCACCATTTTGAAAATGAAAATGCTTCTTAAAATGTTGAGAACTCTCCGTTGAAAGGGCTGAGCTCTTTCTATTAAACTTGACTTAAAAGGGTAATATTAATACCAGTAGGTGAAGAGACACACAAGCAGCACCCTGTCCTGAAAGAGCAAGAGGTACAAGTGGTACACAGGGAAGCAACATGGCATGTTTGACACAGAGCAGACACTCACTCTGTCTAAAGCACTGAAGGAAACTCAGACTTAATCATGAGGGTGTTACTAACATTTGGATAATAAAGCTAATAAACCAAGAGGCCAATATACAGCTTAAGAGACACATGGAATTTTCCTATTGCTCATTGACACTATTGGCAGTCACAGAAGGCCAAAAAGGTTTAGGCTTGTGGATAACAAGTGTGAGTCTTGAAAAATATTTTAAAGAATGTGCCTAATGTCATCAGAATTATTGAATAAGAAAAGCCAAAGACCTCATTAAAAATAATGCTATAAATTATGATATAAACACTGAAGTTAGTCTTTGCCACTCCTATTGTTTCCTACCTTGAGAGAAAAGATTTCCAGGTTGTCAGTACGTCAAGGTAGTTGATCCCTTTGACTATTCAGTGTCACGTTGCTGGCAAACCTGAGATTTGAGATTTTCAGCCTTGGTCAGAAAGATATAGCCCATGGCACTCAAAACTGTATCCCACAGCACTTAAAACTGTATCCCATAGCACTCTAAAATATATCCAATAGCAGCCTAAAATCTATCCCCTAGCACTTGGGAAGATTTGCAGTGCCAGGCAGAGCATCACTGCATCACTGGTGAGCTGAGTTCTGAATGGGGCACATTCAGAGCCCCCAAACACTGCCCACTCTGGAGTTGTTCTGCTTCCAGAAGAGTCAGAGTGTGAACCAAATCATTCAGAAAGCTGTGCTGCCCTTCTCCTTTGAAGAGGTGAGCTTTGGGCAGGGGGGCTGTGTGTGCACAAACACTGCTTGGCTGGGATGCTGGAGGGTGTTGCAAGGTTTAGGACACAGCTGGTACCCAGTGAGCTCTAAAGCCAGGGGAACACATTGCACTGCACTACAGACCCTTCTCAAAGCCCAAACAAGCACTTTGTCACCAACTCTGCTCTCAACTGTGCAACTTCCTGGCCCCAGAGCACTTTGTATTCCATGTGTCCCACCCAGCTGAAATCCTTTACCCACGTGGGGTGGATCCTGCTCATGACACCACTATGTGCAGTGAAGTGCACCAAAGCCATTTTTGGAGTGCTGCTCTGGGGGCTGGTTGTGTGGGTTTTTTAAAATTTCAACTTCCTGCCAGTTTTAAGTTTAGCAACTGGTGGAGGAGGCAAAAGAGAAAGAGAAGTCTGAGTAACATTTTCTGCAAGTGCTGTTGCCTTATCCTCTCCTCTCTTCCACTCCCCAGCTCGGAGAGCAGTGTGGTTTTGGTACTTCCTTCCTCACATGGCAACACACTCAGTGCCCCAACCTCCAGTAATAACATTACTTGTAAAGTGGCACCCTCCTAACATTTGCTCCCTTCTAATAACCCCTCTGAGCCATTGCTTTGGGGCATTCCAAACAGGAAAGGTTAGATGTTGTGTTTGAAGCATCAAATGAGGAATTGCTTTAAAATGGGTGAGTTTTTCCTGTCAGTTTTCCCTCAAAACCCAGTTATGGCCAGCCCATGTTTAGTCCAGAAATCTCCTAAACACTCAGGTCTCACTCACACCCAGGGAAGTCTGAACTAAAAGCATTACTGGCTGAAAAAAAATATTATAAAAGATCCTTCCTCTGCCTCTTCTACAACAGAGAAAAAGCCTCAGACAAGTTCCAGAATCCCCTTCTTGCCCAAAGCACCCAGGGCACTGCTCAGCCCACAACATTTCCTGCTGTCTCACCCAGAATTCATTATTCACACAGCAACTTCCTCCTGCCCTGCAGCAGAAGGAAATCCCTTGTGCACAGCAGGGTTGGTTCCATGGGAAGGAGGAGCCCTGGGTCTATAACTCAGCATTTTTCTTGCTTTGTGCAATTTTCTTGGGTGACAATGTCAGACTCAGACAGCTGTAACCCTTCTGGAATCATTGGCTTCTGTATTTGAAAAGGGCCGAGTATGACAACGTTGGCTTCACATCAGCAAATTGCAAATGCTTGAAAAAGAAAACCCAAATTATGTTCTTTCTCTGTATTTGTCTTTCCATGCTTGGATCCTTGAGTAGATATCCCTAACTTCACATCCCCCATCTTCCTCCTCTTCTGATCACCCTGAAATCGCTCGGGTTTCTTGGCTTGTTTTTAACATTAGGTGGCTTGAAATCTTCTCTTCCTCCAGTCCCAGCCCAGAGGAGCAGTTAGACATGAAAGATGCACAAATTAGGTCATTTGGGAAAAAACCCAGGGGATTGTTATTGCTGAGCAGCACAAAAAAAGACATGAAAGGAGATGAAAAACCAGAGTGGAAATTGCCTGACCATAAACAAGTATTTTACCATATTGATATGAGGTTTCATTGATGGGAAGGAATTCTATATTAACAATAAAGTTAAGATGATAAATTCAAGGTTCTTATGAGTTACCAGATTTAATTTTGTAAATATTGATGGAAAGCAGCTAAGAAAATGACTTGGTTGCTTTGACAAGTGACAAGCTGGAAGAAGTATTTATTTTTAAACTCTCTTTGTTTTTCTTTTGAATAGAATTGTAAGTAAATTAAGTCAAGAAATAAACAAAAATGAAGGGAGGCTCTCTTTCCTTCCAAAATGGTAAGTAAAATAATTCAGTTTTCTTTTTTTAAGCTCTCAGATGGATCTTTTCTGGGCTGTTTTCCATTTGAGCAATGTGTGATAGAGGGAAATTATTTAAAGTAAAGCTCTGTTTTGTTCCTATCAGCTGTTAAGAAAAGTAAATCCTGAGCTCATGAATATCCCAGAGACTTCTGCCATGCCCAGAACCACGTGACATTCACATTTCATACAATTTTCCACCTGGGCACATTAATCTTTGGGAATGCCACGAAGCCTCCAAAGTCCAGGCACATATTATTGCACTGTTAAATCATCATTAATGCATTTCACAGCCTATACATCGTTACACTTTTGAATTCTTACTGACATGTCATCGAATGTAATATTCTTGCAATGGAAAAAGAGCAAATATTGCAAAAACATTTCACGTGAAAAGAGCAGTTTTTGTTCCTACACAACGAAAACCCAAGCCCAGTCTACAGAGCACAGTTTGGCATCATCTGATAACATGATTTTACACCTTTCCATTGACTAGAATTGAAAGCTATACAAATATTTCTCAGCATTACAAATATTTATGAAGTTGACTTTCAACAGCTTGATGTGAATTAGTAAGGAAAGGTTTTATTTTCAGGACTGGGCCCCTGGTAAATGTGTTTCCTGAGTCCCTTTTCAATTTAGATTACACTAGGATGCTCTATATGGAATATGAAGTCATGTGGTTTGGGCATTTTGAACAGAGTTAAACTCATCTAGATAAGCTTCATTCTGCTGTTACAGCTCACTGTTATCACAATAAAAGCATCAAACCTTTGAGAATTGCAAGTGGAAGGAATTTATTTCTTTGTGTCTTTGTTGTAGGGCCCAAACACAAAGAAGTCCTGAAAACCCAGGTAAGTGTATTGCACTGGCAATACCCTCCACCAACAAAACAGTGTTTAAAAGTATTAAAATATGAAGTTAATACTTGCAGGGCAGAGTCACTTAAGGGGAGTGGGGATGGGAACCAAAAATCCCAAAACAATAAATGAAAGTATGAGAGTGTACAGAAGTTTCAGAAGAGACAATAGTAATACAGGAGAATAAGTAAGAAAAAATGGTTTTAAAAGGAAAAGATGATGAAGGAAGGCAAGAGCAGAGACATTCCCCTGAGAATCCCAGCCTGTCCTTACCCCAAAGCAGAGTTCATGTGTTCTATTCCAGGCCCTCTGCCCCTGCCCCTGGCAGCACAGTGTGTCAGAGGGGCAGGCTGGAACGAAAACCCCTTCTCTTATGAAAGCTAAAACAGTCTTAAACGAAGAGATACAAAGCCTGGGCTCGTTCTGAAAGCATTTTGTTTCAAATGATATTTAAAGTTGGAAGTGTAGGACACAATTGACCTCAGACCAGGGGTAATTTGGGGTCACAATGTTATTCCCAGCACCTCTGTGGCTGCTTTGGAAACCCCACTTGCTCCTGTGACATTCCATTGAGGGTCACAACTCCCCTGGGATTCCTTGTGTCCTTTTCAGACAGGTTCTTATTTGCCAAAGCTGTGCCCACTGAGACACCTGTGCTTGTGCTTCTTTCCCCAGGGTACAGCCAGGACGATGGGGGCTGGTCTTCCTTTGTGAGTATTGGGACTAAAATCCCCTGGATTCAATGGATTGTGTGCTCAGGGCCCATAAAACCAAAAAAGAAGGTGCCAGGAAATTAAATATTGCTGGTTTTCAATGGCAAATTGTTGGCATTTTATTCTTTAGAATCCACTTGCTGAAGAATCACTTTTTTAAAGCCAAATTCCCTTGGCCTTTTGGCACGGAAACATCATCACACCTCAGCTGCTGCTGCACAGTCTGGGTTTATGAAGATCTCTGAAGTTAACCAGTGCTAATGGGGTTTTTAAAAAATTAAAGTGGAGAGGCACTTTACAAAAACCCAACAAACATTGAGTTCACAGGAGATTTGCTGGTGTTTTAGGAGCCCAGAAGATAAAAGTTACCACCAGCAGAGCACTTGGGCTCTGAGCCAGGACAGAGGGCTCTGGAAATCTCAGCCAAGGCACCCATGCCAAGTGTTTCTCTCTGGTGACCACACTGGCACCGTGACCTTACAGGGTCCTGCAGGTCCTGGTTTGGGTCTGCTCAGTGGAGACACCAAAACCCAAACCAAAGGGCTCATTTTTCCTGAGGCATCTTTCAGAAGCTGGAATGGGTACCCCGAGGGCTCAGCTGCTGCCCCAGGAGTGTTCTGGGAGCACTGGGTGGGCTGCTGGTGCCTTGTCTGTTCCCCCCAAAAAGGGCCCTGTGCATTTCAGTGAGCTTTCACCTTCTGCTGACCTTCCACTGCCCCGGTATAAGTGATACTTGTTTCCTTCCTGCAGCTGCTCAGAGCTCCTGCATCAGTGTGATGTTGCCTCCTCTCCCCGTTTTATGTCAAAGGAATTTTTTGGCTCAAAATGGTTGTGAAAACTTGAGATCCTCCAGAGTGCCAAATAGCCCAGGGAAGGGCCACGAGGAAACTGCCCTGAGGGGCTCAGTGGTCTCTGACAGCCCCCACTTTTCATGCTCCTTTGGCAGGATGATGATGATGATGATGATGACTATGAAAGCCCTGATGAAGACCAGGACAAGGAGGAGGAGGCTGACTATGAATCCCCCACAGAAGACCCCGAGGAAGCAGAACATGACAGTGATGGCTACGAGCCCCCTCCCTCCAACAATGATGAAGCACATCACAATGTCATCTTTCCTGCCAAGTCACTCCCAAGCAACACAGATTATATAGGTAATTGCTAAAAATTAGGTGCTATTAATAATATGTAAATTCTGTTTTCCTGCATTATCAGCCAAATTTTAGGTAATGGAATAGAGAAGGCTTTACAGGAGGTTCAAACCTGCCTTTGAGGAGTCCCCAGCATGGGGACAGAGGAGCCTGTGACTCCCAACACAGCTCTGATCATAAAACCACTGCCAAGCAGATCCTACAGCAAAGTCTTTATGAGATATTAACTTTAGTGTCCAGGTTCTTGCAAGGGCTCTGGGTCATAAAGATCTAAGGAGTATTAAATAACCAAACTCTGCAGTTGTTTAGTTTGGGATTTTTGGTTTTTCTTTAGACAGACCTACAACAACCAGATCTTCACATCAGCCTCCACTGCCACCCCAGCGACCTGGCCCATCCCCAGGACCAGCCCAGTTTGGGGGAAGAGGTGCCTCTGTATGTTCCTTTCTTAGTGTTTTACCTATTTCCTATGCCAGTAACTTCCTAGAAGTCCCAGTGTAATGCCATTTTTAATCAACTACTGTATGTAAAGGGAGACTTTCAGCCATCAAAATAGATTGGAACTCTGTTAGGGGGTGACCATTTTTTCCAAGAAACAATTAAATTTAATGGGACAAATATATTACATTATTTCATATTACTTGGGTGTCACCTACACTGGAAATTCACACCTACTTGTGAATGCCTCTAACATAAATTATGCCTTTGTAAGGATGTCCCTCTGTTTCTGTAGTGGTATTTGTACATCTAAGTCTTTCCAAGCTATACTTCCAGCAGCTGTCCAATTGAATTAAGACCACAGAAAAGTGGAGAGACTTATAATGAGAACTTTGATGACCCAGACTTCTTAACTTGTGTTTTTTGCTGCTGGGAAGACTCCAAAACTGAAAGCTCTTGTGCTGTTGACAACTGGTACTAGAATAGATTCAATGTTTGCCATAACAGATGTATATTAGACCTGCCATGTAAAGGTAATTTTAGGATGTGATAGGGGGACTTTTGTTCTGCCCCATAGTACAAATGTAGAAAACACACAGGACTATGGGGTGCCCTGAGTTCTCAAAACTCTCCTAAATTGAGGCTAAGCATGATGATGTCTGGAGAAATCCAGGTTTAGCTGCTCACACCAAAATGCTGTTTGGCTCTCCCAGTCCCAGAGGCCAGTCCTTCCTGCCCTGCCCCAGTCAGCAGCACAGACTTATTCCATATTTCTCACCTTCAGATGTGCAGCCACCAATTTCAGTACATTTACAAAGTCACACCTGCACTGAAGGGGGAAAGATACAACAGGGGTGTTGCAGCTCCCCTTCCTTTGGCCATACACACACATTCCCCAAAGATAAATCCCTCTGGAGTATTCCTTGTGAGACAGAACAATCCTTTATCCACTCAAAGCCATGCCTGTGGCTCATTCCTCAGGAATTCCCTGGCTCCTGCCCTTCCTGCAGCCAATTGGGGTCTGTTCCTGGGGCTGCACAGACACAGGGATGGGCAGGTGTGTGCACTGGGGGCAACACACTAAAACTAAACCAGCAGGGTGAAGACACATTTTAACCCCGTGTGAAACATCTGTTTTAGCTGCCAACCTTCCCTCATCCACCCAGCAACAACGACTTGAGCCGAGACAGAAACATGAAGCCCTTGAAACGTAAGTTGAGCTGGTGTTCTCTCTGTGAAGCTTTTCCCACGGGCTGTGGAGCACTTCACCTCTCCTGGCTCAGTTCCACCCTCTTCTGCTCTCATACAGAAGTCCCACCTGTTATCCCAAGCCACACCAGCCCTTGGCTGTGCAAAATAAAGCTGTATTAACCTCTAGCAGCACCTGATCTCACCCAGCTGTTGTGTTTAGCCCCAGCTCCTTCCATAGACAGAAGCACAAAGCCCTCCCTGGACCGCCTCGCTCCCCACTTTGAGAGAGAAAGCCCCATAGCAGGTGAGTATTTGCTTGCTCTGGTAGCCAGGGGGTTGTAATTGTTGAAAGTTATCAGGGTGAATGTAAATCATGCAAAAGGACAAGGCTCAACCAAATGTGCTGTGACCCACTCACAGACAAGGCAGTCTGTATATGAATAAACAGTGAGAGCAGGGCTTATGAAATGAGAGAGGAATTATATGTAGAAAACAGCAACCCAGAGGGATGAACAGAAAGATCCCTGTGCAATAAAGGTTTGAGGTGACACTGAAGTGAATGAACAAGGAAATATTTAGTAGGTTAAAGGAGGAAAGAACCTCTGCATGCAGAGCTAACTCTGCACCCACTACTGTAAGTAATGTGGCACAGACTTAAAAGAATGCTGAGAACTAATAAGACATAGAAAAAAAATGACATTTGTTTCAGGCAAACCACGTTATAGAAAGAATCTAAAGATACAACTCCATGACTTTTGTTTATTATCTGAACTCTTCTATCGGTTATATAAATGCAGAAAACTATCCAGTAATTCACAGCTGGACCATAGAAAATATGTTTGCAAAACATGTCCCCTTGAGAATGTTTAAATTTGCCTTTAAGAAGAGATATTGTGATTTTGCCATCACTTCCAAAGCCAAAATACTTTTCTGACTTATGTCTCAGGAGGCTGCAAAATTAACTCCCAGCTATATCCAAACCTCATTTGTTTCATAGACATTTGAATTAATTAACCTCCATTTTTTCTAAATGTAAGCTTTTACTATTTTCAGGGAAGAAGCCAGCCATTCCTGAAAAGGTAAGATTTATTTTGTGCTGATTGACAGTTTTTGCCCATTTTGATACGCATTCTCTCAACTTTTCCTTGTTGTTTTCCAGCCTCTGGCTTCCCAACTAAGGTAAGAGTTCTTCCCCTGGAAACCATTGCCAGCATTCCCCAGTCATTTCTTAATAAGCAGCTTTTTGCCTTTATTCCATCATCCTATTCCCACCTCAGATCCCTGGGGGAACAGCTGGCAATGATGCCCAAACCTCCTGTGCCACCAAGTGACAGATATGAAAGAGGCAATCCCTCCGCTCTCAGGAAACCAAGCCCTGGAAAGTAAGTGCTGCTTTCATTGCACTTTAATAATTAAATTAATTAATCCATTAAATGGACAGGCAATACAGGGGCTGCATTTGCAGGTGCTGCCAGCCAGCAGGGGCTGGGGCATCATGAATATGCCCAGGGTGTGTTCAATGCAGCCAAGGGGGAATGTGGAAAACCTCTGCCCAGCCAGCCCTGAAAGAGCCAGCACATGGGGTACCACTCCCTGCCAAGCTGTGATCCTGTGGTTCCCACCAGCTCAAGGTCCTGCTCTAGGGAATGTCATTCCAGTTCTCCTGGGATTTTCAATTGTTTTAGGATGTTAGTAAAAGGAAGCTTTGCTTTCCTCCCATTGCTCTTCATAGCTAGGCATGTTCTCCAGCAGAACCAAATCATTTGGTGGCATTTGCTAGAGAAACTGGGGGCTGAACACTGTGACTGAGCTTGAAACAAGTTGGGAAAGTAGTTGAGATCTGCTAAACAGCCAGGAGAATTTATCAGACAAAGGCCTGAAGTCTTACGATGAGCTCCAGCAATGTTGCCAAGTATTAAAAGTCAGTTCAAGACCTGAAGACTAATGTTTTGTCCTTGCAAAAACTTGTTTTAAGTTCTAATCTTATAATCAGTTCATCAGTTTTCCTTGTTGTAGAATCAAGATGGGCTAAGGACAAGCATAAGGGTAAAATTAGGATCTTAAATATCATTATGAGGGAAAAATAAGATTTGTCATTCATTGGGCCTTTAAAACTTATTCTAAATTCATGTTCTAGTTGAAAATATGGCCCATTGCACATGAAGTGAATGGATGGCATTCCACCCATGATGATTGTTTTGTTTCCATTGCAGGCAGAGTTGGCCACCACATAAAAGAAATGAAGTAAGTATAGTCTCAAAGCATCTATTTAAAGGTCTGTGGACTACAATAGCATTAAGTAACTGTATAAACTAATAATTCTGGAAAAGGCAAGTTCTAAGGAATACTCGTGGATCTTCTCAGTTTATTCCCCGAGTACTTTATCTCAGATAAAGGCACAGTAAGGCCAGATTTTTTTATGATGTGTGAGAAGTGATTTTGCTCACACCACATAGGGAGGTTTGGGGGATATTTCCAGCTTAGGCTGACCTGAAAGTTTCACTTTCAGGTAACTCTGAGAGCCCACACTTGGAGGAATGAGGACAATTTATACCTGCTGAGAGTTTCTGACTGCTTTGGGTCAAAATCCCTTATGGAACATCCACCACATAGTTTATTTGTAAATAATTCATTAATGCAAGAACTTTAAAGATTGCTTGATGTTGCAAGAAGACAGAACCCCCCAGTGTTTTAGATGAGAGTGACAGTGTAGATATCAGAGTCCCTGTGTACTCAATACACCAATGTCCAGTTTTGTTTTGTAAAATGTCCCTATGAACTGAACTATAATACATGGCTAATGGTTATTTTCTTTTGGCTCCCCAGGAAGAAGAAGACAGTGAGTATTTCTGCAGTGATTTTTCCAACTTGAACTCTTTCTTTGCCTTAGATCTATAAAAAAATAATGATCTCAGAGCTTGTTTCTTCAGAGCATTTCAAAAGTCAGGTGGTATCTTGATAAGCTGTGGAATTCTTATAAAACACCTCATGCAGATTCATATATCAAAGCCATAGAAGACAGGAAATCAGTAACTAATGACTTCCTTCAGTCAGCCAGGGAGGAGAAAGCAGGATTTATTTTGAAATACATCCCATTAGAGAGGTTTGTGATCTGCACCCAGAGCCACCAGCTGGCACAGAAAGCTGGCACCTCCCAGGGCTCAGCAAAGCCTCCAGTCAGAGCCTTCTGGTGCCATGCTCTGAGCCATGGACAGAAGCAGAACTTCTTTGTGGAGCAGCAGTATTTCTGATGCTGCTTTCTAAACCTGAGTTGGTGGACTGACTCCATAACAGACACAGAGCATTTGGCCGACTCTCTGGGAGTTGTCAGTGCCTCTAACCCACCACAAGAAATTAAAGCTGTGCAGAGCAGTTTGCCTCGTCCCTCTCGCTGGAAGTTCAGGGCTGAGGACACTGCAGAAAGAAAAGGTTTTGTTTCTTGCTGGGAGAAATCTCCTACAGGAACAGGGTGCTCACAAAGGTAACCTCAAACCTGCTGTTTAGAAGCAAAATTACAGAGAGCACCTGGTTATGTCCCACCTTCAGCTCTGCTGCAGGTGAGGCACCTGAACTGTGGCTTATCCAAAACAGAAGTTAGCAAATGTAAATGTTGCTCAACCCTTTGCCAGTTTATTTTTAATTTTAACACTTAAGTTTACATGTGAGTTTACAATCTGTAACTAACACATCAAGGACTGTTTATAGACTGTTTGCTCCTTCTGTTTATCCAATTAAACAGCAGTTATGTGTCAGAATTGTTTCATTCTACTTCACTTGAGAATGTCTCCAGTAAGATTTAAGTTTCCTTCTCTGCCTCCCCACAGCTGCAGCCCACAGGGCAGTGCCCCAGCTGTGCCTGCCCCCACACAGCTCCAGCACCCTGCCACCCAAAGCTCTCAAGCCTCCCCCCAAGCCGGGAGCCAACAGTGTGCCTGGGCCAGAAAGGTTTGTGTCACCCTTGTTGTGTCCTTCCTTTGGAGTCTCAGCAATTCACCAGGGGACTGGGGGTTCTCAGCACACAAAGAGTTCCTGGCTGGGCTGTATTGTGGCCTCCCCAAAATGTTCATTTGTGTAGTTCCTGCTCTCCAGGAGAGTCCCCCACGTAACAAGCTCTGTACCAGAGAAGCAGATAATGTGCATTAGGCAAACAGATAAACCCACAGGTCTCTCAGTTCTGTGTCAGTGGTGTGATGCTTCCATTCTTGAGTCATCTCCCCCAGTGCCTGCAGGATCCAGGTCAAGGACCAGCCCTTTTGGGAAGGGCTTTCTACCAAAACTACTCCCCAGTTTCCTCCAGACCTCTGCAGGATGTCGGGCAAAGAGGCCCTGCACCCTCCAGGAGCCCAAGTGCCAGGGCTGTGATTATTAATCACTTCAAAACCGAAACCCCCCACAACCTCAGTCGTCTAGAATTGAATGGGAAAGCATTTCACCACCCTTCTACTAAGCCTTACTCTCAGGGTTGCTAATTCCTGTTTAAAATTGTGAAGCTTGCTTCAGCTTTTTCCTGTTTTCAGCTTACAAGTGTTTGATTGTTCTGCCTTCATTTGCTAGATGGAAGAGCCCTTAATTAAACTGGGGTTTCTGATGTAGCATGCAGCAGCCTTGGACTTTGGGGAGTTGGGCTGTGCAACTTGAGCCCACGTCTGATGCAGGTTTTCTAATCTCTGTATTTCTTTAGTGGCTCTTTGATGAATCCCTCTAATTTACTGTCATCCCCTGGAACTGCTGACACCCCAGCAGAGCAAATATTGCAGTGGCAATAGCAAGGTCTGATGCAAATGGAACCATTCCTGTGATGAACACTCGTGCTTCTGTTCAAACAGCATGCTGCATTAGAGATCCCAGTTTGATTCTCTCCCATGAATCAAGGCATGAGAGGGTGTTTTTGTTCTGCAAACATAATTAGCATATTCATCTCAGAGCCTTCCCAGCAGCTCATTTAAGCAGGAGAGAAATATGAACTGTAAAGGAAAACAGTGCAGGCCATTTTTAGGTGAAGAAACAGAAATAATAACAAGAATTGAAGATTGAGACTCCATTGTGAGGAGTTCTGGGTGTGGGCTGAGGTTGGCAGGGACCTCTGGGTGTCATCTGGTCCACGCCCCAACCCAAGCAAGGTCACCTTGGCCAGGCTGTTTGTCACCACGTCCAGATGGCATTTGAGTGTCTCCAAGGCATTGGAGTCTCTCGGTGACCTGCTCCAGTGCTTGGCTGCCCTCCCACTGAAGAAGTGTTCCCTGCTCAGAGGAGACCTCTTGAGTTTCACTTTGTGCCCACTGCCTCTGTGTTGTCCCTGGGCACCACTGGAGAGAGCCTGGCTCACCTTTCAGGTATCTGTGAGCCTTCATGAGGTCCCTCCTGAGCCTTCTCTTTTCCAGGCTGAACAGTCCCAGCTGCCCCAGCCTTTCCCCATCCATGGGATGCTCCATCCCTTTTGTTCCTGGTCCTTCCCAGACTGCAACATTCATGAGAAAGGGCATTTGCATCAACACGTTACAGAAGCCACACACACAAAGAAGATTAAGAGCCCAAAAACAAGTCAGGGAAAGCTTTCCTCATCCTGCAGAGGCCTCAAGAGGCTCCCCCATTGTGTAAAACAGGCACAAAGTCCTGATCAGATGTTCAGAGCACAGAAATGTTGTATTTATATTGACTCCTTTTGTTTTTTTGAACAGTGCCAGGAACCTGTCTTCAACTGGCTCTCTCCCACCACGCTTACATCTGGGTCTGTATCCTGCATCCCTACCTTCTTTTTTTTGGTAAAAACATGACTGAAAGTTGAAAGGTGGTTTCAGTGCAGTTAATATAATGTTTTTCTGTGGATGTGTCTGGCTGGACTGTGAACGGAAAACTATCAAGTTCCTGAAAGGCACCCTGTGTAACTTCCTTGGTCTTTTGGGGTTTTTTTTCCATGAAGTTTGGGATTCATGCCTGGTTAAACCTGTGTCACAACTTCAACTAAGCACCTTTTTCAGTCCAGCAAACAGTACTGAGGGCTGTGTTATGCTAATATTGTCAAAAAAAGAGAGATAACACTACTGTTTTTTGTGAAAACCAGTGCATATTTATGTTGCAATAACAAGTAAAAATAAAGAAGACTTAGAACTCAATTGTTTTGCAGGTGATTTTTTGCATATGGTAACAATGTGCTACAGTACATTTTTTACTTTGTAATTGGTAAGAAGGCAGAGATTGCAAAGAGACCACAGGACTTGTGTCTCTCAAGAGACCAAGATGCTCTCAGCTGAGTAATTGTGGTACAGAAACTGAAAAGGTGTCACCTCTGTTTCAAATTCATCAGTTCTGATGGAAAAGTGAAGTGCAGGAGTGCAGTGACAGTCTCTGTGCCCCAAGGGTGGAATCAGGCAGAGAACATGGTTCTGATAGAGAAACCTAAATCTGATTTCCAGCCAGTTCCAAATGTCTCAGTGTCAGCGTGTTAGAAATACCTCCTGCCTCGTAAAGATCCCACACCCTGTTTGCACAGATGAAATTATTTTCCTGGTTTTAACATTTTCTCTCTATTTCCACCTCTTTGAAGGCAACAACAGCAGATCCCCTTCAAGAGGCCCAGCCGACCCAAGACCCCCATTGCCAATTCCCAGCAGACAGGCTGTTCACCCAACAAACACGGAGGAGGACGAGGTACAAAACATCACAGATATCACCCAGAGCTGTAAAACACAGCAAATGTTCTGGTTTCGAGAGGGAACATCTTTCAGAGTTGTTTTTCTAGTCAGTAGCTGCTCTCAGGGTGCCAGTAAGTGCTTTCAGTTTCCTTTTCTGTGCCAAGCTTTAGTGCCTTATTTTGTTGTCACCAAGAAAAACAACAATAGCAAACCCCTGACAGAACAAAGTAAGAAAGGTACTTGTTTGCTGGATTGCTCTGCACAATTGCCTTCAAGTAGCATTACATATTCAGTTCTCCTTCCACAAAACTTTGATGGGTAAAGAACTCGGCTTTCAAAGTGCATTTTTGGTTTGTATTTCTTTAAATAGAAGAAGCTTAGAATGAACCAGCCCTGGTGATAACACTGCTGGGCACTCGTACATGGTATTTGCACAGGAAGTCTGCATTGTTGCCTCAGATGATAGTTAAAAATGAATTAAAAAAATAATTTAAACCCAACCAAACAGAGAAACAAAGGCAAAGGATGCTGCTGTGTGGGTGAGAAAGAGAAAATGCAACTTAAACTATTTTACTGAAAATATTTGGAAACACCAGTTCTCTTGTCTCACCTGCAGCCGTATTATAGCTGGGTCTGCAATATCTTCACATTCATCCAAGTGAGCAAATCGTGTAACATCATTTAGTGGGTTCTGCACATAAACCCCAACACCCCTCCCCCTGAAATCTCTCTCTGTGCGCTGTGTGTTGCTAAAATGACCAGCTCCTTCCCTGACTGTGCCTCTCTGCTGTGCCCCAACCCCCTTAGGGCTCCCTGAACCACGAGTGGTACGTGGCCTTTGTGAGCCGGCCCGAGGCAGAGGCAGCTCTTCGGAGGATCAACAAGGTACTCTGGCGATGGCAGGTGATGCTCAAACCCCCCCAGGTGTCCTGGTGCTCACCTGGGGACAGTGGAGCTCATCTGGGACTGGCAGGTGATGCTCAAACCCCCCCAGGTGTCCTGGTGCTCACCTGGGGACAGTGGAGCTCAGCCCAACAGCGAGCTCACAGCACCAGTGGGGATGCTCACAGGGAGGGAGGGAATCATCTGCAATGTCTTCCCAGAAAAGTTACACACTGGGTGCAAACCAGCCACAAAAGCTGTTGTTTTCCAGAGTGTGTCTCCACAAAGCCTGCCTTAGGAGGAGTGGCTTGTTCTCTGGGAATAGTTTTCTGTCACCAGTGAGGAATTTGATGCAAATGGCCATTTTTAGGTAGCTGGAATTAGGTGAGGTGAATCCCACCCTTTTTTAGGCCGTATTGAGCAGCAAAACGAAGCACAGATGCAAACAGGTGAGACCCAGCCTTGTCTGTGCATGTGGAGGTGAATTAAAATTAGAAGTATAAATAAAACAATATCCCAGCATGTGTGGTTGCTCTGTGATACCCCAAGCACTTGCCCTGAGCTGAGGGGGATGTGCACCATTCTAATCACTTGTGCTAAGGCCCAGCTTAGAGATCACATTCAGTGCCCCTCAGAAGGGATTTCAGTGGCAGACTTGTCAAACCAGATCTGAAACCAAGAAAAGCAGAGGGAAAGTGATACAGTAGCACTGCCTTTACCTAAATTACACAGACACCTTCGTTACTTTGGGCTGTCTGTAAATATATCACATAGGAACCTCGGTTGGCACTTGGCAGAAATGAACTTCTTTTCTGGTTAAAGTGACAAGAGGTTTGGCCTTTGATATTTTCCTTCCTCCTTTAATGGAATTTCTCCCTCATGGAACACCCTTCCTCCCTTCCCCAAAAATCTGCTTTTGTAAGAGACAGGAAGTTTCAAATAGCCAATTTGAAAGACATTTGCTAAATGGTGTAACCTCTCTCACACTGCAGTTTCCCTCACCAGAAGGAAAAAAGGCTTCAGAAAGAAAAAACACTTAGAAGGAGCGCTCTGGTTAAACTGATCAAACCCAGGGGTGACTTCTCTCTGTCATCTTTCATTGTTTTCCTCTTTCAGGATGGGACATTCCTGGTAAGAGACAGCTCCAGGAAAACTGTGACCCATCCCTACGTGCTGATGGTGCTGTACCGAGACAAAGTGTACAACATCCAGATCCGCTACCAGGAGCAGGAGCACTTGTATCTGTTAGGAACTGGCTTAAAAGGAAAAGAGGTACCATGTGCTTTTCCCACTAATTCTCTTCCTTGGGAGGGATCTCCTGTCTCATTCCTAAGTGTCAAGTGACTGTTTTCCTGGAGTGGAATTCTCCTTATGGATTTAGAGTTATTCCTGGTAGAATGTTGTTATTGCTGGAAGCCAAATCAGATTCTCCCATTTGCACTCAGGGAATGAGGGATAACCTTGGGATACAGCCATTAGAAATTCATACAGCTGGTCAGGGAATGCCTGTTTGCCACTAATGTGCCAGATAAGGGAAATACAGAGATGAGAGTAAATCATGCCCCTTTACTTTGTTCCCAGACTGGTGGCTCAGCAGTTCTGTGTGGATTTACTGGCAGAACCCTCTGAATTTATCAGTCAACTCTTTGACCTTTCAAGTACAGTCATCACATCAAGCAGAATGACAACATCACGTATAAAACAGACTGCACAAATTAATTATAGCTTGTACACGCAGTTATTGAACTACAGATTATGGCAGGATTGAAAACAGTTGATTTACTGGACCTTAAATATTTTTTATAAGACTGCTAAATATTTAGAGTTCTAGAAAAACCTTTTGGTTGTGCTGATTATTAATAATTCTGACATTTTTGCCATTGCCTTCTCATTTTCTCCATCCCACAGGACTTTTCTTCTGTAGCAGATATCATTGACCACTTCCAAAGGACACCCCTTCTTCTGATTGATGGAAAAGACAGAGGTTCAAGAAACCAGTGCATGTTAAAATATGCTGCAGGACATATTTAAATGAGACCCTAATGAAGATCACAGAAAGTATTGAAGCCTAATGAAGTTTGTAAACTTCAAAGTACTTTCTTTTTTTTCAGCAAACTAAAATCATGGAGTCATTAAAAATCATTTTATTTCAAGAAAAAAGGACTACGTTATTTTTAAATTATGCCTCAAATGCAGTATGCTTTAAATATGATTTTCCTACAATGCCTTTGTAACTGTCCACTGATCATACTGTACCTAAGGATTTTTTATATCCTCTTGAAACTATTTCCACTCCAAATTAGATGACCCAGGAATAAATATCAGTACAAGACTCTGCTTTCATAGGAGAATAACAAAGCAAGCTCTTGTTTTGGGTCAGACCTGCAGCAGCAATTATGTTACTTCAAGTGATATAGAGTAGATCCAAACCTTGTCAAAGCTGAGGAACAGACAAAAGACAGTAAAAGTCTATTTATTGCCCAGTAAATCTAACTGTGTGCACATCTGTGAAGAGATTGTGGCTCCAGCCTGGATGTGACAGAGCCAGAGGATTCAGTGGCACCAGGAGAGCCTCCAGCCCTGAGATGCAGTTCCTGCCAGCTCTGGGCCTGGCACACTCAGCCATGGGTCTGTATTTCTCAGTTTTCTGCAGAACTGCTGTGCCCACAGACCCCACATTCCCTCTGCCACACCACTGAGGATTCCACGCCTCCTGGGATCCTCCAGCCTCACTCAGAAACAAGCTTTCCTCTCCCTCCCTTACCACACCCCTTCCTCCAGCTGTGTCTTCCTGCCCAAATCCAGCAGTCATTTTTGGGGAAGCACATCGACAAGACTGTCACATCACCCCGTGACTCCTGCCTGCCAGAGCACACCCAAAGCTCTTAGAAAGCACCCAGGCAGGCTAAACTTAGTTCCTCTTGCACAACTGCCTTGTCTTTTACTGGATTTTTAAAAGAAAAAACAAGAACATTCTCAGTTCTAAAATATTGATGCGCACTGGAGCAACTGCATCAAGAGTTTTCCCCTCTCCTGTGTGAAGTGGGATTTATCCAGCTCCTTGGCTCAGTTTTCTAACAAAACCTTGGTTTGATGTGTGGCTGACTTTGTCACTTGTTTTCTCCTTTAAAACAATTTGTGTCTGTATCACTTGAAACACTGGAACCAAAATTCAAGGTAGAAAAACACCGTCCATACAGTCTCTAGAGCTTCTCAGATATAATAATCAGGTTTCATAAGCAGTTTAAATAGACATGTTTTGTAAATGTTATCTCCCTTTCTCAAATATTTAGCTGGGAGCTGGAATTCAAAGTAAGCAAATTTCATTTCCATGCAAATGTAAGTCCAAAATTAAAGATGAAAAATAAAATTTTAAAAATTCTTCATCTGAAATAAAACCTCAATATTTTAAAAAAACCCTCACTACTAATCTGGAAATCAGTTCTAATCTATGTTTTCTTAAAAATGCTAAAATTAAGAACGACATCCCCCACATCACCACTGACTTTGTCAGCTGGAAGCTGCGATTCTATTTCATTGCACTGCCTTGAAATATGTGACTCAAGAAACTCAGAAATGCCTCCTGTGGAATTGTGTTTTATTCAGTTTTAATCATCTCACTAGTGAAAGAGAAATGAAATGGAAACCAGCATAACAAATTCCAACGCTGCACATTTTCCCCAGTAGAATAAATCTCAAGTTGATTATTCAGAGAAGTATATTTGGTATCAGAATAAAAACACACCTCAACATTCAAACATGTATGATTGAATATTAATTGTATTTGAACTACATGAGAAGAGTGGACACTCAATTGGGCCAAAAAGATTTTGGGGTGGGGTATTTGGGCCACTAAATCTCCCCTTTTTTTTGTAGCCAGGTGCATTAGGGAGTCACTACAAAACTGGAAGGAAAAGGCCTTTTGCTTCTCCAGGAATCTGCTCTTTGGCATCATTTGTAGAAGGAGGAAGGCAGCTCAAAGGCCAAGCTGCAGTTCCTCCTTCACTGACTCTGGCTTTTCCCATTTTCTAGAGACAACTCAGATAGAAGAGCAATGACTTGACTTGAAGCAATTTCAAATCATTGTTACTGTTCCAATATGTCTTTGTCTAAAAGTGTGAAAACCTTCCTGCCCAGCTTCCTGACCTTTCTAATGAATTACATCAGTCTTTCCAGCCCTGGGGGGCTTAATTTGGGCAATGTGGGCTTAAAATCCCTCTCAGAATCAGTAACCCACTTAGGGCTTTTTCCACTCTGTATTTTCAGTTGAAACTAAATACGGTCTAACTGCAGGAAACCATGTTATTGTTGTACAGTTCAAACTTCAGTGCTTTCCATTTAGAAGAAGAAAGAAGAAGAGGAAGAAGAAGAAGAAGAAGAGGAAGAGGAAGAAGAAGAAGAAGAAACTTCACAGATATTAATAGAAGACAATGCACAAAAATGGATGTTCCTTAATCTGTCAAACTCCAAGTCTTTTCTTCAGCTTCTCTTAAATCTTTGGCCTTTATAGGA
The DNA here is from genome assembly GCA_013396655.1 of Campylorhamphus procurvoides. Taxonomy (NCBI): domain Eukaryota; kingdom Metazoa; phylum Chordata; class Aves; order Passeriformes; family Dendrocolaptidae; genus Campylorhamphus; species Campylorhamphus procurvoides. Next base: position 28,018 of record WBMV01001018.1, read on the forward strand.
TGGTTGAAATTCAAAATAAGGTCACAAAGCAGTAGTTGGCTTTCCACTGAAAGGCAAAGGACAGAGTATCAGCAGGGTGTGTGTGGAATGGCAGAGGCTGGTGAATGGTATCTGCACACAGTAACTTGGGAGTGTTCATCTATCAACTCAGTCACAAATTTGAAGGGGTTTTGATTGACATTGTTTACTTCAAGACAGTTAAATTAAGGTCGATATTAGCATATTAGTGATGTTTGCATTAGAAGACTACAGTGTTTCTGCAAAGGAATGACTTTGACTCTCCAACAGGTGTTTTTTCCTGGTGAACTAACACAATTCCATTGCTGTATATTCCAGTCCATAGAACTCCTGCTGACTGAACTTTCCAGAACACAAGAGCAAATCTGTTGCTTCCTGGCCTGGGAACACAGTGGCACACAGAGAAACCCAAGCCATTCCCATTCCCATTCCCAGCTGCACCCTGAGGGCAATGCCCTGAGCAGCCTCTCGTGGAACTGCATGGGCAAGGCAGAATTACCAGTTAGTTTCTTCAGCTCACTGGACATTTTGTCAACGTTTTTAATTGCAGCCTCGAGGTTAAACTGCCCAGCAGCAGCATTTTTGGTCACCTGTATGAAATAGGAACAAAACATAACTGGTATATATGGGCATATAGGGTATATATGAGAAAGAGCACCATTGATCCAGGTAATCATAATATAATGAATTTTTTTCTTTGATTTTCTAAAGTAATATTTTAACTAAAACTTGCCCTATTTTATAATTATCCATTTAATTATGGCAAACTGTAGCTATGGAAGGCAGGTGCTAAACACTCAGGGTGGGGTTTTTTTTCTGTTACTTTTGGTTTTTACAAACAGCTGCAATGAAATTAATCCTGTCTACAATTTCTTCTCCTCACCAGCATTTGTTTCATTTTTGTTTTCGACCTTTTCCTACAGAATGGAAATGAAAATTAATCCAGTAATTAATTCAGCCACAAGATGGAGCTACTGTGACATTAATGTGCATAACAGAAAGAGTCACAGAAAGAGCACTGAGTGTTAATGAACCTGCCAAAGCCTGCCTAGAAACATTTGTGTCTGTACAGGTAATTAGTTTATAATCAACATCTTTTTGCTTACTTTGGAAATCAATCCCTTTATCCTTTAATTAAAACCCATCAAAATCTAGAGACAATTGAGACTAGAAACCATTTGAATTAAGTATAATTTGAATTTTCAAATATATGCTACACTCCTTTTTAGGATTTTTTTTCCTTAGGAAAAATATTAGAAGTGAACATATAATGTTTTCTAGCCTAGGTATAAGCTCTCTATCAATGTGGCAAAACTCTGTGTGATTCATACATAATGTTCACTCTGTAGAACACCTCAGCATGTTGGGAAAGAAGAGCAAAAGAATGACCATACGTTTAACACAGATTCTTTGGCTGAGTCTCTCTTCCCTTCAGACAGAGGCTTGGTGTTGAGTTCATCAGCCAGGGCCAAAGATCCTAAAAAGACAACTCTCAAATTATTAAGGATTACTATATATAACGTACATACATATATATCTCACATGAAATAGCATTTGAAAACTGTAATGATTGACTCTCATCTTCATTAGTGTTTTTGAAAGCAGAGTCAGAGGTCAAACAGTTTTAATTCCTCTTGAGGAAAAATAAAAATCATGGATTTTATTTAAGAGACAGAATTTCAGAATTTTTATAGGAGTTAACCATGGAATTACTGACGGTGAATAAACATATTCCTCAAACATATTCCTATTTTTTTTAATTGAAAACTTTCTGAGAGATCTAAAGAGACATTGCAACTGTTTTCTAATACCAATGAATGGGAGGAAAAGTGAGAGCCCCCAGCAAAGCAGCCCAGTGGTGGAGCATCCCCTACTGAGGTCTGAGCTCCCTTAGGCTGCCTGAACCCCTCCTGCTGCTCAGTGACAGAGCTGAGGTTCAGTACCAGGTCCCTGCGCTGCTTCTTCCCCCATTCCTCCTGTCTCTCCGCAGGGATCAGCACAGCCCGGGCGAGTCGAGGTGTCAACACTAAAAAAGGGGAAAAAATGGGTTGTTATTTCACTCCGTGCTTCGGCAGTGCAAGGCTGTGCTCAGCTCTGGGGACACGCTGTGCCCCTCTGTGAGTGCCCCCCAATGTCCCGGGGGGGGGCACAGCTCCTCTGGGGCTCTGCCCTGTGCAGGATGATGCCCCTGCCCAGGAGGGCACCAGCTCTGCAGTCTCCCTGAGCCTGTGAGGAGGGCACAGCTCCTTTGGGGCTCTGCCCTGTGCAGGATGATGCCCCTGCCCAGGAGGGCACCAGCTCTGCAGTCCCCCTGAGCCTGTGAGGGCACCCCACAAAGGCTGATGCCCCCAGAGTGCCCTGCCCAGCCCAGAGCAGCTCTGTGGGGACAGCTCTGCCTTTCTTGGGTGCTGCAGGGGCAGGTCCGTGTGCTCAGACCCAGGGGCACCAGCCCTGCCTGGCACACGGGCACAGAGCCCCTCAGCTGCTGGGGCTGCTGCCCTGGGCCCTCCAGGTGTCACCTGTGGGGATGTCCCCACTGCTCCTGAAGCACAGCCGGGCCCTCCCAGTGCCCCATCCCTGGCAGGCACGGTGGGCACCAGCAGCGAAATGCCAGAACACTGGAGACTTGAGGGTGATTTTGGGGCTTCTGTCCTGCTGCCATGGAGCTGCCTGGGCTGGCCCTGAGGAAACCAGCCCAGCTCACCCCCAGCACCTCCTCACACGTCTCTGCTGCTCCTTCCTCCACACACTCTTCCCTGCTCCTATGTGTGGTCCCTACCATGGCAGACAGTCCTCCCAAACTTCTCCAGTGTGACTTGTAAAATGGTTTATGTTGGAAGGAACCACAGAGGTAATGTGGTTCTAAGCCACTAGACCAGGTTGCTCCAAGGCCCATCCAACCTGTCCCTGGGCACTTCCAGGTGCTGGTGGGGTCTGCAGGCAGCAGTGACAGTGAGGACACTGCTGTTGCCACAGCCTGGCTGTGCTGTGGCTTCTTCCTGGCAGGCACTGGGACAAGCTGGTCCCTCCAGTTTGGAGCAGCCCCTCACCCTGGGGCAGAGAGGAGCCCACCCAGGCAGGAGGATGTGCAGACCCCACAGGCTTCACTGCCTGAGGCTTCCTCAGCAGGGAAAGCCCCGTGGTGTGTCCCTCTTCCAGCACATGACAGGTCAGTAGGTTGCAAGAGCCCTGGAGGAGTCATGATTTTAAGAGTGGGAGGTAAAAAGTAACCACAAATGCTGCAAGAGCTGAAGAAGAAATGGAGAAGAAAGGACTGAGGTGTCAACGGGGGTGGTGAATGGTGAGTGGATTTCTGCTTGTCCTTTACAGCTTATTGCATGTTGCAGCAACTAATTTATAAACAACTCCTTTTTGTCATCACTTTAAATTCACATGGAGTAAGTTACGATTAGCAAAGCTCAAATCATGAGCCTAAATTCCAAGAAGACAAGAGAGGGACTTTGCTAGACAGATCTATCAATTTAGGCTGTATTCAATGATAATTTAGAAGCAAACACTGCCCTCAGAATCACATACCTGACTTAAAACCTGCTAACAAAGGACCTGGACTTGGTTGCTCTCATTTCTCCCCCAGTGTGTGCCCTGCAGTATTTAAAGCCAGGAACACCATGCAAGGGAATGACCGTCAGCACTTTCCTTTAATTTACTGAAATCACTTCTCCTGCTGCTCAGAACTCATCTGCATTTTGTACTTGCTGCTTGGCACCAGTGCAGGAGTTCCCAGCACCTCAGAGGAGAGCGGAATGGCTTGGATGGACAGAGAATTCTGCTGCCTGCCATTGCCTTCCTCTGCCTTCTCCATCTTTTTCAGGCTGTGCTTTCATAAAATATGCTCCTCTAAAAGTGAGCCTTCTACATGTATTGGTTTGTGCCTGCGGGGGAAGCTGAATTGCAACTCAGAACAGCATTTTCTGGTAAGGCACAATTAAACTGTGATTCAAAGAGAAAATATGACATGCTGCTTAGACTGTGGGGCTTTCTGGAGATGAGAAATGCAGAGGAGGAAACACTTCACACCTGCACTAATTCCTGTACTTTCAGTTTACAACCTCTTGCAAGGACCCCAGTGCAAACAAGAGAAATGTGCCCTTCCTGTGTGGCCCGAAAGAAAAAGCCCAGCAGAAGATTTTGCTGGCAGAAAAGTGAAGGAGAGCTGTGTGCAAAAGAACACATAATATATCTTCTCTGTATTAAATGACCTACAAAAATACATATAAATGTAGGTACAAAAAAGTAAAATGGTATCCTAGGAGGTTCCTGAAAACATTGGTGTTATTTTCTTCACCAACCTGTAAAGAAGAGTGCTTCAAGCCTGTTTATGTAATTTTACATTTTACTTTTTTTTTTTCACATCTTATAAATAATCTTTCACATTGTACTTAAATTCTTCTGTAAACTAACTGTAGAAGGAAAACATTGTAATGACCAGAAAAATTAGATTCAACGTGTGTACAATAAACTGAATTGCCAGAACTAATTGGACAAACCAAACAGAGAGGCTCTTAATGGTAAGACATTTTTAAAAATAGTCTTCAATAATGTGAGATATTAACAAGCAAGAGTTAACAGTGCAGGAGGTTGACATGGCATCCTCTTTAAAGAAGGAAAAAAGAGATTTAATTTCTACAATTAAATTTACTTGGAACAGAAATACTTTCTGGATTTCTTTATAATGTGATATTTCAAATTGAAATTAGTAGTTTGAATTGTTAAGTCACACTGCCTTCCTCAGCTCTGCGGCAAAATTACTTGGGGTGTAATTTCAGGCAAAATAAAATACACAACCACTGAACAGGAGGGGTTCAAACAAAGGAGATTCAAAATTATTGCCCTGGATAATCAGAGATGAAGTATAAAGGGAGAGACCATGATATCATATTGTATCTTATGGTTACATAGATGGTTTAAAGAAAGTGTTCTAAAGGAAAGTAGAAAAAAACCTACTGACTTCAAACAATATTTTAGTGAGTGGCTTAATAAACATTAATAGCGCCTGTCTTTTGAGGAATTAATATTTACAACACTGCAGTAATAGGAGAGGAGATACAAAGAAATCACAGAATCATCAAGGCTGGAAAAGGCCTTCAAGATCATCTAATCTGACCATCAACCCAGCACCACCAGAATCACCCCTAAACCATGTCCCCAAGTGCCATATAAACCCTTACTGCAAATATTACCATTTGCTGTTACTTTGAAAGCTTTATCTTTCATTAAAAATTTCCTAGTGGATCTAATAGGACAGTTTGAGGTTTCAATGCATGTTATTAAACTTTTAGATGAAAAACTGACTGATTTTTCACCATTGCCCGAGTATAGAAATTGTTAATCCAGATTGCAAGGAAAGTCAAATAGAAACCAACCCAACACATAAAAATCACTCAACCTTGATATATCACAGTTATTTCTGATAAAATAATGTCTTTCATAGGCTGGATTTTGAGCAATGAAAACTGGTAAATGCAGAAGGCCAAGAAAAGCCTGACCAGATCATGGTACCAGACAGGAAAGCAAAAGCCAGACTTTGCCTTTAAAAGTTAAAATCCACGTAGCTGAGGCAAAGAGTGACAGGTAGAAAGCAAATGGACTTGCCTTAATAGATGCTCCTGAAACAGGAAAAATAAACCCTTAGTTAAAATACATTTGTGACACTGTATGTGAGAAATACTCTATTTCTAACACTGTATAATAGGTGAAACCCATTTGGTTGGGGAGTTTTCAGGCAGAAAACGTCAAGAAATGATGTAACACATAATGCTACAGCAATATATTGTGTTATATAGTTCCACTTCTCTGAGACTACTTTAATAATACCTGATTAAGAAAATATAAAAACCATTGGTGCTGCTCCTACAGAATGCAGCCTTTCACAGCCCCAATGTAATTAAGAAACTGATTAAAAACCCCTCCAAAAGTGTTGAGAGGAGGCAAAATCCTGCCCTTGATTCAGGAAGTGCTTGTGTGCACGCTTTGGTTTGCTGGTTGCTGCGGGCATGGCAGTGTCAGGTTTGGGGCAAATATCAGTGCCTGCCATTTGAGATGCTAATTGTCATTTAAGGAGAGCCTGAACAGCAACATTTGCTCCCTACGGTGAGCAAAGAACTGGGCAAATGCCCTGGGTGGAAGATGCAGAGCCCTGTTCAGAGCCCTGTTTCCTCCTCTCGCTTGGCCAGGAAATGTTTTCCTGCTCAGTGCTCTGGTTTTGCCAGCACATCAGGTTTGAACACCTCTTGTCTTCTGCTTCTCTGCAGGGACAGCTGAAATTCCAGCCCTGAATCTACAGGGTGCCTCCTGTCGCTCTAAAATGTTTTCCTGAAGATTATTTTTAAACAATAAACAGCATAAGCTTATGCTCTGTAGATCCTCTGGAAGGTCTCCACATGGTGATCTGGAAAGTTCTGTTATGCAGCAATAGGTTTTAAACTATAGCTTTTAAGTGGTTCTTAAATGTAGCAATTAAATGAATTTTATATATGTTAAAGATGTGAATATTCAATAACTGAAGATGAGTGCCTGGGTAGTGCTAATAGAGATGGAATTGTGTGCTGAAACTGGTTAGGTGACATGAATAACCTTTATGCAAAAGTAAAGGCATAGTTCCAGCAGCTCTTTCATATAGAACATCCTTGCTGGTTTTTAGTAAAGTCAGGTAATAAGGCAGTGAATTTTTTAAAAGATGAACAGTAGATCTCAATTAAATTCTGGTGGCATAATTTGGGAAATCAATTATAAATGTTATCCTTAGTGGCACTTTGGAAAATCCACACATATTTTTGCTTTCTTCATGGTCCCTCTATCATGAAAAGGGGTGGCTGCTGAGGAAAGCTTGGCATGCACAGTCTGAGGCAGCGGAATTTGGAAACACAACTAGTCTTGCAGGGGCTTTGAAAGTGAAATTTTAATTTGAGTTAAGTGGAAGATTTTCAAGTAGCATTTAGAAATTCCTCACGGTTTTTGGGTTTCACAATAAAGGCAGTTTCTGATGCTGTCAAATATTTTCCCACTCAAAGCAGAACCCCTGAAATGACAGAGCCCTTGAGGCAGCTGGGAGCCTTTCCCCCATTAGCACAGCCACCTCGAGCCACAGAACTGTGCCTGCTCCCGGCTCTCCACCCCCCTCCCATCTCACTTCTCTGCATCCTGGCACACACCACGCAAGACTTTCCACCCTGGGAAAGGAAGTTCATAAAGCAAGGAACTGTGACATTGTCTCCAGATCGTGCCAGTGAGTCCAGATTGCCTCTTGGAAAACGCTGAGCCCTTTTGATTGAGGTGGCATTGCTTAATAGCTCTGTTTTTATAGATATTTCCCCACTGCTGTTTTCTCTTCCTGGCTTTTCAGAGCAGTAACACCACAGTGCCCAAATTAGTGCAGGCAGAAATAAGGGAGAACGCTCATATCAGTTAGGCAAGTTGATCATTTGCTGCACTGCAAATTATCCCTTCCTAATTTCAATTCATTTAATGCTATAGACTGGAATGGTTAGAGACACGATGTAGATATTACAGCTTCTATTAGCTGCTTCTATTGTAATTATCTACATTATTTTTCATTTGCCAGCTTGCATACATTACTACATGAAACACCCTATCAGCATCAGAGGTACAGAAATGAGAACTGAACAAAAGAGTAACATTCTGCTCAGGGAAATGCTATTATCATTGTGAAATTACAGGCTTGATTACTTTTGTTGCTTAATCAGAAGGCTGCTTTTTGATTAACTCATGAAATGGCCAGAGGGAGGCACAACAAAACATCCTCAACCAACTCCTGTCTCGGCTGTTCAATTGGGCATTTCTCTCTAATAAGGCTTTTCATAAACTGGCTTTCTGGAATTAAAAAATGCAATAATGTTCACGCTATATGATTAAAACTGTGTCCCAAATTCCACTCCCAGTGTTAGAGAGCTGCAATGGCAGACCCAGAGAGCAAGAGAAAAGCCACTAGATGCCCTCCTTCCCACAGCCAAGATGCATCAGGTGAAGTTGTGGAAAGCAGCACCATGCTTGCTGAAAAGGCTGCTGATTTAGTCCAAATGTGAAGGGGACAAGTATGCAATAGATGTCAGATAATTAATGCCACGGCCTTAATAGCATCTTCTACTGGCTCCCCACGCAGGACCCTGGAAGCCTGGGGAAGGCTGCAGCAGGGGAAGGCAGGCTCTGCTCTCCCATGGTGTCAGTGATTATCCCTCTCGGTGCCATCCACAGGGAATTCAGGCTCACCCAAATGGCCCCAAAGAAGCCTGTTCCTCTCTGCTGACCACAGTATAGCTGGGATAACGGGAGCTCTCCTTACTGAAGTTGTCTTTGACTCCAGCTTTTACATTTATGCTGTGGATGATCTTATGTTTACACACCCTGGCTGTGCCTGTGTCTGCACAGAACCCATCAGGAGTGTACCTGGAGGAGCTGCTGTGCTGCTCCTGAAGTGTCAGAACGTTCTGAAACAAAGAAGTAAACTGAAATACTGCCATTTGATTGGGTCCTTTTAGCAGAGAAGAGAATGTGTGAAATCAGTTTTGCCAACTGCAGTTTACCAGTGTTCCAAATCTGAACAGGACTCCATGAAATAACTGTGACATTTAAGTTAAAGAGTTATTAGCTGTGACCATTTTGTGGCAGCCACTTGGCCTCAAAGGCTGAGCCCTGTCATTGTCCTTAGAGGGATTTGACAGACATATGGATGTGGCCCATGGGGGGTTTGGTAGTGCTGGATGCTGGTTGGGCTCAATGATCTTAGAGGGCTTTTCCTGCCTAAACAATTCTATGATTTTATGGTTCCAAAAATGAGAAGTGAGGCCCTTCTCCCTGTTCCTTCACCAAGCATGGGTTATTGCTAAGATATGAAATAAAAAATAATGTTAAAACTATATTATTTTCAGCGTCTGTCCTGTTCAAATTAATTCTGCACATGTACCATTGCTTTCATTTTCTTTTTTTTTGTAATAAGAATTATTTAAAATATACAATGAAACTCATAAGGAAAAGAAAAAAATAACTCAAAACTCCTCCAAAAGACAAAAATGAGAATTTGGAAGATTGCTCCAGGAACCAGTCTGGCAGTTGATAATTCCTCTTGTAAACTCTAAATGGGTGAAATCTCTTATGACTTTACTAGATTTCTTTGGAACCACACAGTAATTTTTTTTATGACAAATCAGGCACATTTAAATGCAGCAAAATGCCTATAGTTATACACAGTCCCCATTTCTGTGCATTCTGATCTATTAGCACTGACACAAACTGGGAAATGTTTCACAATCCTTTCTCACTGGGCTCATTTTTTAACAAGTTTGGAAGTTAAATAAAGCATAAAAAGGATTCCTGTAATTTGATGATCAGAGCGATGCTTTCTACAGACACTCTCAAACAGCATCCCAGCCCAAAGACATGGGAGCTGCTTCCCACAAGGGAGGCAGGAGGTGGCTTTAGGGGCACAGCAAGGAACTCAGTCCTAACATTTTCAATGTATGAACAAGAAATAACACCATAGAGAAATGTCAGCAAGTGCAATGTGGATTAAAGCTATCCAGAATCAGCTTTGTGGTGACTCCAGTACCCTCCCAAAAATGTTTTCTGCTGGAGTCTGCTGGAGTCACCACACAGCTGACATCAACAAAAGGGTCAGGAAAGCTTTTCCTTGGGTTTCAGCAAATCCAGAACTAATTAATACTTACCCACTGTCCTTTCTACCCTCATCACAGAGAGCCTAAACCCCAGACTGCCTGGATTCTGTACAGAATTGCATGTTGTATAACCCCTTGCAATCAAAATATCCTACTCCAGACCAGCAGATGCTTTAGCTGCCCCTCGGCAGGAGGCAGGACCTTCATCACCTTACTTTGTGAGGCTTTCTCCTTTGACATCACAGGTAGAATTTCTGGCAGTGGGCTAAAATAGTTGAATGCAGGGATGCCCTGGTTGCTGTTTATCAGAGCCAGTCTTGCTTCCCAAAATTAGCTCACTCAGTTACAACCAGCAGCAGCAGCAATGCCTGCCAGGGACCTGCCCGGACAGGGTCACATCACAAACATCTGAGGATGCAAGAATGTCCTTCCTGCCAGGAGTTGTGGGCTCAGCCAGAAACAACATGTTTACAAGGCACTGGATTAGGCTCTGTACACACCAAGGAAATAAGAATGGCCCATTGAAAGGGGTTCTTTACGAGCTAATTTAACAGAAGGTTAATTTTTTGTTCCCGTCTTCCTTAAGAACTTGAGGAATTTGATGTAAACCAGTTAGTTTAACTTTGGAGAATTCATGGACATTCACAGATAACATTACTTGACAGGTATTACACCCATTTCCTAATCCAGTCACATTATTCCTCTGCACAGTCCTCAGAAGGAATGAAAATAAAGCAGATTATTTCTTAACGCCTAATACTGCTTAATATCTCTTTTGACACGTCTGGGACATGTAAATCAGTATAAAATTGCTTCTAAAGTTAAATGAGATATACTGAAATTAAGTGAAACAGAAATGGTAAGAATGTTCTGACATTAATTGCCAGTTTAAGCATAATATTGCAAGTTTTTTGTTGCTGAGAATTGCAAGACCTAACTCAAAATAAGGAGCTGATGAAATTGAAAACTTCTTTACCTGCACAAATGTTTACCTTTTCTGAGCAAAATTATCTCAATATTTTATTCTCAAAGTCCCTCCTGCAATTTTCATCTGAATTAGTGTTGCATGAAGATATTTACTTTTGAATTTCCACCCCTGCAATGGAGGTTGTAAGAAACAGGAGCAGCTGCAAGCAGAGCTGGTCCCTGCTGCTCAGGTTCCCTGTTCATGGCTGTGATAAATCAGCAGGGGTTTGTTACAAACTGCAGAGGCTACCGAGCCTCAGATTAGATTTTCCATGTCCCTGGCAGTGCCATCATGCCTTGCTTTATATTTTACCACTTTTATGTCCCATTTTATTCTTGCACAGGTGAGAGAGAGGCCAGAAAAGCCAGTGGTTGAATTAGGAAATTGTCCAAGAAGCCCCAAAATCTCTAGACTTGAACAGTTAAGGAAAACTAGTTCCTATTTCCAAGTGGACCCAGAGTGGCTCCCAGCCTGGGCTTTTGCTACAAAAACAGACCTAGGGGGATCCTAAGGAGCTGTCTCTGAACTAAATCCTTGAGAGCACAAAAATGGTGTTAAATCACAAGTACAAGATTTTTCTTTTTAGCTTCGTGTTAGTGAAGATTTGAATACAAGAAGAAGTTTGGCCTTTAAGGGCCAAAGTACCTTGTCATTTCAGCAACTGGACAGTTAGAATCTGTGTGTCTCTGAAAGCAAGGAAGAAAGAAAGCAAGGAGAAAAAATACCACAGAATAAAAAGGCTCTGCTTAGATAATTACTTTGGTGTGGTGCATATCCCTTAGTAATATACATATATATAAATAATTTGTATGCCTTATGATATGATCATGACTGGTGGTCTTTGCTACCCTGGCTGATCCCAGAAACTGATGACTGAACTTGAGGATCATTGCAGGGTCCCTGCTCTGCTCTCATCACTTTCTCTGCTTTCAGGAGCCCCATGCTCTCCTGGCTCCACCTTATTACCTAAGGGAAGTGATGGGCCTCCACTGGAAGTCACGAGGGTGTTTATTTTTGGGAGAAATGATGGCAATTTACTGCCCAAGCTTTTTATAACACCTAGGTTATATTGCTCCAGTGGCTGCTTTTTACAGCTTTCTCCTCTACCAAGAAGTTTCAATGAAAGTGTTGGAGAAAAGTATAAAAAATAGCAAAGAAAGGGAATTTAGAAGTGTAAAATCCTACTCTGGCTTATTTTAATCTTCATATCTCATCAGAGGAATGTGTGTTGTGTAAATATAATAAGTCCTAGCTTCTCTTGTAAATCAGCCTTTGGTGAAACCAAAATTAATCAGCTGTCTAACATTCAATGTTTTATTACCTACTAGTTGGGTTTTCTCTCCAGAAGTCCATTTTCTAACCATTATAAGTTTGCTTTTGATAACTGCACCGCTGGAAAAAAAGCCTAAAAGTGCCACAAAAATGTTCACAAATACAAGTATGTAGTCATTCCAAATAACTTCCCCCAAATGATTCATGCCAGGTTGTTTTATTACTTCTTTCCCAACAGTTTCTCTGACAGAAAGGTCTCCCAGCAGGTGAACATTGCTGGGCAGGAAAGCCTCAGTCACATTTGGAAAAAGCTGCCAGGAGCAACTTTGGTGTCATTATTCATTAGCACTTTGGTCACATTAGCAAGGATTTTTTGGCAGCTGCTGGTGCAATAAAATACATTTTAAATGCTTTGGATGTAGGGTCTACTGTGCCTAATCATCCTGGCACTGCCCACTGTTGAAAAGTAGTGCATGATTTACCACTTTGCCCAGGCACTCTCAGTTGATTAAATCCCTCTTTCCTTGCTGCTGGCCAGCAGCATTGGCAGCCACGAAGCATCTTAAATATTCTGGGTAGTGCAGCTCTAGAGCTCTTGGAATACATAAGTTCAAATTTTGGTTTCAAAGCTCCCTAAATTTGATTTAACTTGGCTGAAAATAAGCAACCTGAAAATGAGCAAGTAAAATATTACAGCTGATGCAGAAGAAAGTTGAATTTCCACCTGCCCGTGTTGTTCAGTGTAAGGTGAAGTTTGATTGTGAGTAAGAGCACGAGCCACTGGTGCTCTTACACCTTGTCCCTCTGCAGAGCTGCCAGGATGGGGAGTCTGTCCCCAGCAATCCAGGGACACAGGACACAGCAGCTGGACCAGGGACATCCAACCACTCCAAATAAAGCTCTGTACACCCGTCAGGTGCTTAAAATTTGGGGACAGTGCAAACAGTTCATGATGTGAACAGTAACCTGGTTAACAGGCCTATTAACAAGCCCCTTAATAGTTTTTGGAAGGGATCAATCTGAGTAATATGATTTTAACAATCAGCAATGTTGCTCCCATTCATTTGTCAAGCCTTAATGGTGTGGCCAGGAAATGGAAGCACTTTGGAGTGAATTGTTTAGCTGTTAACTGGACTGTATCTGACAGTCCCCACTCCAACACTGTGATGTGGGTAACTGTGCAGGCAAGGAGAATCTGGGCCAGAGACATGAGTGTGGCAGTTTGGCTCAGAGTGGTTCTAACAGAGGACAGAAAATGGGATAATCTGATTTATCTGTTCAAAGTTTTTCCAAGGATTGTGTTCCATTTATTTCAGTATGCTGCTTTTTCTTTAAATACAAGAGTGATTATTCCCTCTGTGTCCTCAATAAAGTAAGGGAGAATGAGAGGTAGGTATTGTCTTTTGTGGTAGCAGAAGGAGTTAATTAATTACACTTTTAAAGCTTCTTTATATGAATGAATCCAAGCTACATGAGACAAAATGAAGCCTCCTTTAAAGCAAGGTCATCACCTGAAAAGAACTATATCAAGCACATTTACTCAGCCAACAAACTGCCCCTTGCTTAAGTTTAGAATCACATCACCTCTTTGCCCATTAATATAGATTTTCCTATTTTTTTGCCCTGCAGAACCAGCACATGGATATTCTCTGCTTTTGCATCACTGATAGGATGAATTATGCCAACAAATACTTTCACTGCAGTGTCTGTGTGTGATTTGGAAGCTGGGAAGGGCTCAGTGGAGCTCTCGAGCTGACAGGGGTGGTGTGGTTGGGAGCTGGTGGGATCCCAGCCTGGATTCCTGGGGCACAGCCAGGCCAGGAGCCCACATTGCCATCTGGGACTTGGTTTTGCTCATGTACACTTTGACAGGTCTAACACTTGTGCTTGTGTATCAAAACCTCGCTTAAAACATGATTTCCTTTCATTCCCAAGCCTATCCACCTCTGGTGATATGACCAGTACTGAAATAATTCAGTCATAGAAGCAAGGCTGTAAAGACTGTGCTTATATCACTATTGCTATTGTTAGCAATAATGTGCTTAATATTTGCCAGGAATGAACTCATTCCATGAGAAACTGATCCCCACTTGAGGTTCCTAAATTGATAAAATTGGGAACAATAACACACAATTCCCAGCAAGGGGCACTGTGTCACTAAACCTCCCTCACCACCCATTCTACATCAAAAATAAAAAAATTATTGTGCAAGTCATCCCTTTAACATGAAAGTTGGAAGCACATACACCTCTTTTGTCACTTTTAGATGAAGTGAATCACTTTCATTAACGCATTTCTGCTTATTTTATTTCTCAGGCAGCACCTTGTCAGGTAAAGGACTCACAGTTTGACTAAATCAAGACATACTTTTGAAAAATGAGATGGTATTTACTTATTCACAAATGCCTGGATATTTCAGAGGGAAATAGAAGTGTATCTACAAAGGATATAAAGGATATATAAAGGATGTATTGTCCAGAAATTGTGGGGGACACTGGAAGGGGTTTGGAAGCAGGATTCAATTTAAGGTGTGTGATATGTAGGGAAATACTAAATTCTTTGCATGTTAAACAAAAACAAAATGAGGAGATATTGAGCAGATTCTGCATTAGGGAGTCTGAAAACAAGCCTAAGGACAAGTCTGAACCAGTGTGCTATCATGGAAAGAACTCACATGGAGATGCTGATCTTTTCCAAGACCAAGAGGGGAAAAAGAAAAACTTTGGTCATTGAAATGACAGATTTTCCAAGAAAGCAGAAAAATGAAAGCAAGGTATATTTCATAACAGTGCATGGGCTCACAAAATGCTTGGTGACTGCTGGAACTCTGCCAGTGTGTCAATGTTTTTTCCACATTAGAGGACATGCTGCAAGGACAGCAGCACCATCAACCTTCACACACTGGTGGGTGGAACAAGGCTGCCAGCAGGAGCATACCAGAGCAATGCTGCTGGGCAGCTGAGGTCCTGCCTCACATTTCTCACCTTTATCTCCAGGGCTGTGTGTAGGACAGTCACATCCAGGCTGCTCTCCTTTACAGCAGGACTTTGTTTCACATTAAAGTCCTCCTGAGAACTTAGAATGAATCATGGAATGAATCATGGATTGGTTTGGGTTGGAAGGGACCTTGATGTTCACCTTGTTCTGCCTCCCTGTCATGGGCAGGGACACCTTCCACCAGCCCAGGTTGCTCCAAGCCCTGTCCAACCGGGTCTTGAACACTCCCAGGGATGGGGCAGCCACAGCTTCTCTGGGCAACCTGTGCCAGGGCCTGCCCACCCTCCCAGGGAACAATTTCCTCCTAAAATTTCAGAAGTTTCTAGAAAATGTGGTTCTCTTATTTTTATGCTACAATTTCTTCCTTCCCTTGTGATGTTTCCTGGCTGGTTTTCCTACACCTTTGTAAAGATATTTGTAAGAAATCTCTGGATAAGGGCCTACTGCTCTGTGTGTCTTATTTAATGATCTGAGAATTTGGGGTTTACTCTGAAAAATAAATGAGTACTTTAAAATCACCAGTACTTCAACACAATCCAGTTCAACTGTAGCAGTTAAAGTAGTGGTTAAACTGTAGTAGTCAAACTCCAGTAGTTAAATACAGCAGAATACAGAGGCACTTGCCCAGACATCAGCTGGGAAATAAGCCATGACCTTATTTCTTCATTCATTTAAAATATTTTAATCTTTTGAACTGTTTTGCTCTTGAAACCAGTAAAATGACTGTCCTCTTACCTCTGTTGATCTGAGCAGCCCAGCAGTGGCCTGCAGGTCTCAGCAGTGAGGGCAGCAGGCAGCTGGGGAATCCTTTGCAAAGACACACAGCAGAAGCAGTGTCAGAGAGTAACTCCTAGCACAGCTCCTACCTGGGTGCAGAGCACTCCCTCCCCTGCTCTGCTTTTGCTGTGATGTGTAACTGTACTACCAGGAGTCACCCAGCAGCCTGGGAGATTCCTCTGCTGCCTCGTCTGAGCATTGTATCACCTGCTTTAACTTGGGATGGGAAAAAGGCCATGTCTTGGATGGATATAATTTATTCTTTCGAGGTCATTACGGTTTGATTCCTTCTGCCTGTGGCAATGTGGTGTGGTCACAGCTGAAGGGACAGCAGGGCAGGGTGGAGGGGCTGCAAAGGGAAGTGGCTCTTGGAGCTTCTGAAATAGTCACAGTTTGGTCAGGTCTGGGCCTGAAAGGCACAGTGGGTGAGGATAGAGAAGACTGTGGCTGCTTTATAAAAGAATAAAAATAAATTACGAGAGCTTCTCTTTCTTTCCCTCCTCTCCATTTTTAGCACTATGGGACGCTTAGTCTGGATTCAGGGTGCTCAGATAAGGAGTTTCCAGTCACTGCAACAGGGAACTTCCACCCTGTGCACTCAGGAGGCTCTTTCATGGTTTCAAGGTTATAGAACAGTCCTGTTTCTGGGGTGTGCTCTGATCTACACTGCAGAAGGGCCATCACAAACCAATTTAAGGGGATGCTGTTAATGTGATTAAGGCACAGTAACATTGATTTTTCTTCAACTATTTCTATGTAAAGGAGCACATGAAAGAGAATGCTCATTTTTTTTGTTGTTGTTCTGTACTACAGAAACTCAAAGGAATGAAAATGTGCCATACACTTTTCTCATGCACAACTCTATCCAATGATGTTTAAAAGAAGACTTCAGAAACTGCAGGGGGAGACCTGATGTTTCTCAACTCTTTCCTCATCTAAGTCACTCAGAGACATAACCTGATGTGAATTTGTGAGGCACTCCAATTCAGGAGCTCTTACTCATCAGGATTTATCCCTGCAGCTCACTTTCTGCATGAGTGTGCCTCTTCAGGAACACTATAATTTCTTTTTCATTGCAAACAGATTGCCTGGGCTAAATACCTGCCTCTTATTTTGCAGGCAGAGGAGGTCAATAAGAGCCTTTCTAGAATCTCTCCATAAAAGGCGACAGTACATAACAGCTTAACCTCTAATCCATATTAACAGACTGCCTTTATTTATTGTTTGCCTTGGGTGAAGACAGAGCCAGGTAATCCCCAAGGAGCAGCCCAGGAGCAGCTCATGACCTTCTTTTACAAGAAGGGAGATACCAGTGGGCAAAGCCCTTTTCAGCTTCAGCATCGGGCACAGGGCTATTTAGCAGAGAAACACCGAGTGTTAGTTGTTGAAACTTTTTCACGCATTCCCCGAAACAAATGACACTATTCTGAATATTTTCTTTGCCGCGCAGTAAATAAAGTCTTTCGTGTTGACAATGCTAATATTACATTTTCAAATCGATTTGCATTGGTGTTTATTTTTTTTCTGATTTTTTATTGCATTTTATAAATGCCAGAGGAGAGATGCACCAAGCTCACTTTGAGACAGCCCTGTTTCTTGGGATAGCACCTTGCAGTGACACAGGTGATCATATGGCATCTCGACATGGTTTGCTGGCTCACTCGGTGGGAAGGTTATTTCAACCACACTTGTGGGGCTGAGGCTGGAGGACAAGTCGGGAATGCTGATTTTAAGGGGGGTTAAAAATTGGATTATTTCGTACAAATAATTTTTCAAGGGTAAATATTCCTAATGTGAAGTAATCTTAAGTTGTTTTCATCTAATTAGTGCATTAAATCTACCAGATAATCATGGGAAAGATGGGAAGGGAGGTGAGAAAATAATTTGCTAGTATTTGTAATTCTGGGGTTTAGCAAAGCCACCTTGGCATTTAGGGGGCAGACTAAGAAATTAATGGTAAACATTATTTTTAAGGAAGAGTTATGCACATTTTGTGTTCTGACTAATAAATCTTTTCTAATGCATGAAGATACATATGTAATTAAGTTGGTTTTACTTACTTTTGCGTTTTAGCAATGCACAAGACAGGCAGCTGGAAAATGCTCTTCAACGTTAAGTCACGTACCTAGAAATAAGTTCATTTTTATTTATAGAAATACTGATCCACATCTGCTTGTTATTTCATTTATTCTTAAAGTACATCCTCTTGTTTAAGAATACCTTAAAAGCTCATTTGATTGATTTTTCAGTCTCATTTTTCGCTAAGTGAAAGGATTAATTTCTTGGTGATTTTTAAAGATTCTTTTTCTCCCTCCTTTATGAAGCCTGTTTGTAATGCTGAATACCAAAAGTCTGTCCCCTGAAGCAGCTGAGATGGCACTGGCAGGGGGTGTTAGAGCTGTAATAATGTGAGAGGGGCTTCCTGAAGGTACTGAGAGTAAGTTCTTGGACAGTTTGTCTCATCTCAGCATAGGAAATACGAAAAGAAAGCCACAACACTTCTGAGAATGGATGATTTTCATTTTCTTTCCAGTTACTGAAGGATTTTGACCCCAGTTCTGTAAATGCACAGAGGGTGTTTTTCAGATTTATTCTGATTAATAGGAAATTATGACTGATCTCAGCACTGTGAGAAGTGTCAGTGGTGCTTTTTTTGGAAAGGAGGCCTTGGAAGGACATTGGCCTTCCAAACCAGAGCCACCCAAAACTGCCAGTCTTATTTTCTTCTAGTGCTGCTTTGGCAGAGTAACTTTGTGCTTCTCCCAGTTCCAGGATGTGCAGATCTGTTCCAGAAAACTCCCTTGGGACTACGAGGTTGAGCATAATTGAAATCCTGAATTAACTGCAAATCTAGCGACAGAAAAATTGATTTAATACTATGACAGGATTTAGAATGTAAATATATTGCATTAGTGGAAAAGTTCAACTAAATAAAAGAAATGGATGGTAAGGACTGACAAATCCAAGGCAGAATTGTATCTGTAAGACTAATTAAATGTGTGCACCATGAGAACCAGTGCCTTTGGAAGTAACATATTTTAAGTTTTGTAAGTATTTTAACTCAATTTTGGACAAAGAGCCAACTGGAGAACCTTAGGAGAAGACAGGTGACCTTTTTGCAGGGCCAGCAGTGTGGTGTTTAATATTCCAAGTATTTCACTTCCTTGTGACTGAGACTGTGAAGCCTCTCTACCGAGTGCATTTACTGCAGGACTGTTGTATTATTTCTTTAAACTTGAAAACAGAAGAACAGATTTCAAATCTCAGCAGCAGCCAGATAAGTCCAACCTTAGTTTTCATATACATGCAGTATCAGTATGGAGCAACTTTAAAGCTTTGGGGCTGGAACCATTCTTAATTGTAGGGAAAACCAAAAGATGTTGCTGTTTTCCTATTCTTTTATAGGGAAAGGGCTTTTTTTTTTGGTGGTAATACTACTTTGTAGACTGGAATTCCAGTATTTATTTGATATTTAGAAACATGGCAGAACATTGTGTTGCCTTTTTGCTGCAAGTACATAAATCCCATAAATATGGAAATACACCTCTAAGGGGAAAAAAGTGTCCTATTTCCATTATGCAAACAACTTTCTTGAGTACTTCACAACTTTTGCCAAACAAGATTTTGGCAATATAATGCTTTATAAGGCATTTTGTAAGGCTAATTCAAACTAGTTCCTTTCATTAAATGAACAATTTGTAGCAATTAGGAAGGAAAGGACCACGAGGTAAAATGTTTTTATTCTGTATCAATCCCTTTGTTTCACTGGGGATGAAGGGAGGGAACTGCAAACAGGCTTTAATTGCTGTGATTGCACCCAAACAGCACGTCCTTCCATTTGGCACAGTCCTAGGACAGCTGCAAACAAAAATCTAATTGCTCAACATCTCCAGAATATGTTCAGATCTCTGCTCTCCTCTAAGGTAAAGTCAAGGAGAGCCACATATTTGGATTTAAGTGCAAAGTCAAACGTTTGAATTTAGCTCATCTTTCTTCTAACTAATTCTGGCAAATGTATTTGCTTTAATGGTTCTTCTCAAGCAGAAATAGGTACAGAAATGGAAACTGACTCATGAAGGGAAGGCAAGATTTTGCTGATAACATTTGAAAATTTCCCAATTATCAGAGACATTTCCAAAAGTACTGAAGAATTCTGTTCTGTGATATAAAAATGGTTATCTTGCTTTTAGCTCAACTGTATTTCAAAGATATTTATCTGCAACTTTGGTTAAATTTGCAGCCCCTGAGGCAGACTAACAAAATACCAAAAAGTGTCAAACATTAGGTAATACAAAATGAGACATAATTTTCTTTCAAGGTCACTAGAATTCTTATGTTGCAGATAAATAATATGACCCATTTCTCTATTTGAAATCAATTATAATATTTAACATGTTCAGCATATGCTACTAAAAAGGTCATTGCTCTCTGGGTAGATGGGGTTCTTGTATAGCACAAGAAGTGTTAATAATGACTTGATCCTAAAAACAAATGCTTTCAAAAATGACCCAACTGAATTGAAATAAATACGAGTGTGTGTTCAGGTTTCCACTTCTATGCTACAGTATTGCCCCATCACACACCAGTGGAGCTTCTGCTCAACAAGCCACCAGCTCTCCTGACCTGAGAGAAGCATTCACTGACTGTGCTGCCTAAATGACCCCGAGCTGCTGTGCCGTGCTCTGCACGAGAAGAGATGGGACACCAATTGATGCAGGAGCAGAACTGAAATGTCCAGCTCGTCATTTTGTGGAGCAAAATCTGACACGTGAAATATGGTTTGAGCTTTGGAGACAACAGCTGACATTTGGGTTTGCTCTGAGAGCTCTGCAAAGGAAAGGCCCTTTGGAGGTGCCACTTGAGGCAGTGGGGACAAGTGAGCCCCAGAAGCCAAGATAAAGCAAAGGAGAGTGTTTAAGCTGTGTGCTGTCTGCCTAAACACGGGACAGGGACGCTTTTCTCTGTGCAAAACACTCATCCTCTTCGGTTCACCAACTGGAACAGCTTGGCCAGCGTGATGCTGGTTTGTTTGCCAAGTTATGCCAAGGTCACAGGAACCCATCAGTGGTTCACATGGGGTCATAACAGCACAGTCTGGCTCTACAGTCCACTGGAAATCAGCCTAAATAGCTACAGAAGATTTTTAATTCTTACAATTTTTATAAAAATACCAGTAAGTTACCAATTCAAGTTACCACTGGACGTGAAGGCAAGTGCTCTAACCTACTTTCTGGATTTATTTCTCCCCTCTCTTTTTTTATCCTTGCCCTCCCAATGAAGTGGACTCCACACTGTTCTCTCCTGCTTTTGGAAAGTGCCCAAACATGAAGTGATCTCTGAGAAGACAATGAGCAGCAAAACCTGAACAAAGCTCTGTCCTGTTTCAAGAAGGGCTTTGAACTTCCAAAATTTCAGATACATCCTGTGGCATGATAAGAGGACCCATTTAAATATCAAAGAGCATGTTTTCTGAATTCGACATATAAACATTATGTTGCTTGAAAAGACTGAAAGGTATAAGTTTTGAATTTATCAATGTAATAATGAGATTTCCTTAAAGTCAGATGAACTTCAAATATCTTTATCACGAGCATGCTGGTATTTTCCATTATTTGCATTTGCTGGCAACCTTTTTGTCCTTCCAGGAGAGAACACTTGTCTTATTTACACAAAATAAAGACAGCTTCACTTTCTAAGTTCAATATTTTGGGCAAGCAATAATATACCAGTCTGCAGGCCAGTCTTAGCAGGAAATAGTCGCAGTGCTGATCACACTGAGATGACTCGTGGTATCAGCTCATTTTGAGAAGTTTAGTAAACATGTTATCTCCAGCACGAGTCTGATGTAATGTTTATAAGTTCAGTCTGCCCTGTTTTGTCCTTGTTGGGGATACATTTGTTATCAAAACAGCCTAAAAGTCTTTTCTTCATCATAACCTTCAGAAAGTCACGTACATGTTTCATCATGATCTAAAATTGAACCATGTGTTTAAAGGGAAATCCCTCATGCTCTCAAAACACTTTCCTGAATTTAAAACTTTAAATCTTACTTATAATGAAGCTTGAACAACTTGATACTGCAGAAAGCTTTTAGCTGATAATCTGATCTTTATGTGAGTAGGTTCCATCCTGTCTAAATAGTCAATATGTCAAGTGTTATGGTGGATTATCCATGTTTAAATAATGAATATGTCAAATTGTATCGTGGATTATCTATGCCTAAATAATGAGGATAACAAGTTGTATGGTGGATTATCTATATGACTGCAAATGCTTACTTGACATTATGGTTAGATGGTCATCTATATTTATTAACATAAGGAACACTTGAGTTAAGCTGGACTTATAAACACAGAAGGAAAATTTTATGGACAGTCAATGAAAAGGAAATGCAGTCTATATAACATATTTCTGAATGTTCTGAAAAGGCCCTGGGTTTGTTAGTACTCTTTTTACACTCAACACATTTTCTGTTTCAAACAGTGTATTTAAAGTGCAGAAATTGTGACAACAATGATTTTTTTCCCTTGAATTTCCAGTCTTACAAACTATCAGTCTAAAGAAGCTCAGTCTAATCCTGGCACCTCCAACACCAGAGGGATTTGCAGGCTGCAGTGATTCCATTCTCTGTGCTGCTGAGAAGGTCTCTGCTCATGTGTCACCATCTGGAACATCCTAAGAAATGCTCTGCTGCAATGGAAAGTCAGCCCATCTCCTCAGTTCTTAGCTGAGCTGAGTCAGTGGGACTATTGTTTGTATGTTCCTTTAATCCTTTTTCTTCACCTGAAATAAGCAGTTAGAACTGAATGTGCACACCAGGAATGGAAAAGGGAGTACAATTTGTAGTTGTTCTCAGAGTCAATCAACACTTCAAATTTTTCAGCATATATATTAACACAATATTTATTATATGGAAACTCACAGCTACTGCTCTCACACCTCAGTGTGGCAGGGATGAGCAAGAAGTCATGGGGCAAGTTCTCTACTCAAGATCTTCTCAGCAACTTCTCTAATCACCTCCAGAGACAGAAAACTTCTTTCCAAGATGGACTTTTTCAGATTGTTCAAATGTCTCCAGGTTTTTCCTACCATTTGCTTGTGGTTTAAGATCCTCAGGAATTTCCTTCATTAGCAGAAGGGCATTGAGGAGCAGGAGGATGTCCAGAGAAGGGAAGGAAGTTGGGGAAGGGGCTGGAGCACCAGGAGTGGCTGAGAGAGCTGGGGGGGCTCAGCCTGGAGAAAAGGAGGCTCAGGGGGGACTTTCTTGCTCTCTACAAATCCCTGACAGGAGGGGGGAGCTGGGATGGGTCAGGCTCTGCTCCCCGGCAACAGGGACAGGATAAGGGAAAACAACCTCAGGTTGGGCCAGGGGAGGTTCAGGTTGAATATTGGGGAAAA
Source organism: Campylorhamphus procurvoides (assembly GCA_013396655.1). Classification (NCBI taxonomy): domain Eukaryota; kingdom Metazoa; phylum Chordata; class Aves; order Passeriformes; family Dendrocolaptidae; genus Campylorhamphus; species Campylorhamphus procurvoides. The sequence goes on from WBMV01001018.1 coordinate 51,097, forward strand.
TTTCTTCACTGAAAGGGCTGTCCAGCCCTGGCACAGCTGCCCAGGGCAGTGAGGGAGTCACCATCCCTGGGGGGATTTGTACATATGGCATTTTTGGACCTGAGTTAGTGGTGGGTTTGGCAGTGATGGGTTAATGCTTGGACTCGATGATCTCAAAGGTCTTTTCCAACATAAACTATTCTATGATTCTTTTCATCTCTTCCCTCTCTAGTAAAGAGAGCTTTAATAAGGGAGCATACCACAGCAACATCACAAGAGGGAGGGGAGGCAGCTGTGTAAGAGTCTTTTCTCTAGCCAGCATTTATTTTACAGTAGTTATGCCCCCATATCCTAAAGGGCAAGGACACAAGTTCATATTTTCCACGTGCAGGTCTCTGAGAAGTCAGGAACAGCCCAAGTGAAAAGGACATGATACATCAGGCAGGAAAGCTGCCGAAGAGCCACCTAGCCTTGAGGAACAAGCCACACCTATTCTGCTTTAGGGAAAGGAAAGGGACTGTCCTCACTTAAGCTCTCTCAACCTAAAAGAGTGTTGTTTGTGAAAAATAACAGTGTCAGGAAATAGGATTAATTTTCAAGGCGAAACTTCAGGTTTTTTATGTCAGCATACTTGCTTTTCAATTTATTTCTAAATACATTATTTCATATTCGAAATAAAATTCAGTCAAGTTCTTGGGGTCTTTTGGGTTTGGTTGTTTTGGGGGGGTTTTGTCTGGTTGAAGGCCTTATTAGGTATAACCTGATCTGGAAATAAGCATTTGATTATTCAAAAGTAAGTGTTTGGCTTTCCATCAGGCAAGCAGTGAAAAAGGGAGTTCTTTTTCCTAGTCAGCTATAAACACCTCTACTTCATTTTTTACTTGGCCTTTTGTTTATTTGCAGTGGCGTTCACTCATTTGAAGTGCCATTTATTACAGAGAGAATACAGGAATACTTGAAAATATGCATAAGGAAGTACAGTATGGAGGGCCTGGAAATTTCACATACAAAAAGACTGGCTAAGGAGCATTTATATCTACTCTTGAAAGAAAAAGGCTGAAAGGAGCTTCACCAAACACTGCTCTGGCTCTGAGTGCCACTCCTGGTGACACAGCTCTTGAAAGGACCCCACAGGGACAGGCAGCAAATATTCTAAATACTAAATATTCTAAACTACATGGACAAATGGGAACCTATGCCTCTGTCAGGCTTTCTACGATCAGAAATCACTCCCAGCACACCTCTGCTTACAGCTGCTGTCATTGATCTTCTCCAGGAACCCCCTGGAACAGCATAAGCACTCTGGAGAGGAGCAGAGAAGACAGATGGCTAAAATATCTCCTCCCATCCTGTCAAATCCAAGCCTTACAGTGGCACAGAAACACACAGGACCCAATCAGCTCTCCCTCTCTTGTTCCAGCCTGCTTGGCTCTGATGAACACACTGCACTATACATTAATTCCCAGAGCAATGAATGAAAAATGAGCAATTAGGGAACCTCCTTCATCTAACCCCCTCCTCACCATTGTCCAGCTGTCTCATGTGAAACAACTCATTTAAAGAGAGACTATTACACAGAGTCACTCCAGGGATTTCCCTCTTGTAATATTAAACGCCCCAGCTATCAGGGGCAACTCCTGCCACAGTCTTCCTCCTCTCTGCTCAGACTCTGTGTGTCCTTTACAGTTCTAACCACCTGCATTGGTGTTTGGCCAATACAGACACATCGAGTTCTCCTAAGCAATCGTTTCAAATGAGACCCTGCAGGTGGGAGAGGCCACCAGGGAGCCACATCTCTGAGCACAGGAGGCATCAGGCACTGTGTCCCCACCACTGTGGAGAGCAGCAGGACCATGAGTGTCTCATGCAAGACAGCTGGTCAAGGCCAGGGTGTTGGAAACATGATCCTTCCCATCCTGCAAATTGTTTCTGTATTCAAATCTAACTACAACAACGTTTGCAAGAAAGCAAACCTACTTCTAGTGCCAGCCATCGGCATTTCTGCACGTGATCCTATAGATCTTTTGAGGAGTTAAGGTGGAGAAATGAAGTCATTTGTAAGGACTTGCATGTCCAGTTCCTTTTGGGGCATCCAAAACACGTATAAGGCTTTGAAATGCTCATGCCTAAGCTGTTTATTTCCATACGGAAAAATTAAATCTTTAAAATATCTTTTTCTTTACAGTGACTGCATAAAAAAAGCCAACCCCCAAACATGTATTATGCACCCTCAAGAGGGCAGCATGGGATTTCAAGAATCACCTTAGTAAAGGGAATAATGCTTGGCACAACAGCAGGCTCTAATGGCAGCACGTAATTAATGCTGTAAATATTAATTAGAAAAAAATGAAGGCAGAAAATAAGGTAAGTGGCTGGCAGTATCATTCAGTGACCTGCCCATTGCTGCTCATGGAGCCCCACGTGGCTGCCAGCAGCAGGTGATGCAGGACTGCAGATTCCATGGCAGTTCTTGCTTAGCCAACACGTACTGTGAGCAATCTGATCCAAACTGTGATAGCTCTGTGTTCTCTCACAGAGAAATTCTTGCCTCTGAGTGGCAATAATTCTAGTCATGCTTTCAAATGGTACATAGGAATTTGGGGTTAGAGGAACACAGACTGCAGGGTGATCCCATGAGCAACTGAGTACAGGGACTTTTATGGTACTGCATCATTTTATCCCCCCATAAAAGTATTGTTCCATCCTAAAAGATTGTTTTCCTCTCACTATTTCTCAATTTCAGAATTTCTTTGCTCTAACTGACCTTATATAAAAATTTCCATGTAGAGTTATTCACATTCAATTTATACCTTTTGGTTCTTGTGTCAACACTATCACTTAGCACCTACACTGTTTGTGTTTTGTTTAATAAATCATGTTTCTATCTTTCATGCTATGACAAAATCCTCCAATTCCTTGATCATTTTAGTAAAAATTCTCTCTGTTCCCATGTTAGTCTCCTTCCTTGAGCAAACATGATAGATTATCAGTCCAGCTGAACAATTCCTGAGTCACTGTCCTTAATACTTCATCAAGCCTATTGGAAATCCATCATGTCACCACATGTGCTTTTTCAAACACTGATGGGTTAGGGATGACAATGCTATCATGTATTTTGAAGGCTTGGAGAAGGGATGAACTTGGGAGTTAACTGCAGGGACAGCCTCCAATTCTGCCATCACTGCAACAGGCCAGGACAAAACAAGACTCAATTCCTGTATCTCATTTTAGAATGGTGATAATATCCACCCATGCTACTATATAACTGACACCACAACTATAAAATTATATAGAAATATAATACATACCATATGTCTTAGTAGGATACTTTTCAACTCATTAAAGTAGTGTATCTGGTGAATTTCCCACAGTGAAGTCCAAGGTCAACTCAGTGCTTTGATACTGGAATATCACTGCACAACCCATAGTACTTCATGTACTATGATGCTTTCTCTTTTTTCTAGTGAATTTTCTGAACTAAAATAAATTTCATACCAGGAGAATGCCTTCTGGAATTATTCTTTAAATTGGTGTGATTAGTTCCATCATAAATGCTTTGTAGTAAGAGGGAAATGTTTAGCAGCACTTCTGTGACTACTGCTTCTCAACACCTTACTGCCAATTGTAGTGCATTGCAAAATAAAAATTATTTCTTTCCCGATTTTTTGAAGGTTGTTGTTGTTGTTGCTTTTGGGTTTGTTTCTGAGAAACCATTTGACCTGAAACACAAAGGACTGCCTGCCCCTGTTATCAGCAAAGCGCCCAGTGAGATAGCCTGCACTGTTTCTCAAATAGTCAGGATCTCATGTATCATACCCATGCCAGTTGTACCAAATCTTCCCAAACTCTTTGTGCTCAGCACTGTGTGTTTTGGCCCTGCAGCAAATCACCTGTGGTTGGACTAAGCCAACCCTAAGGGGGGACACTGAGATGGCACCAAAACACTGCAGGGCTGGGGTCAGTGAGAGCTGGGGGAGTGCTAAACCCCTCCCCGAGAGCAGAGAGGTGGATTTAGTGCCCTGCCAGCCAGAGTTCTGCCACAGACAATGTGGAGATGAGCAGTGCTGCAGGGGAAGAGGAGCCAGCACACTCATTGGCCTCATGCTCCCAGCTTCCCTCTCACTGGCAACATGAGACAACACACTGTGAAACATCACAACATCCAGGCTATTTGCAGGCTCATTTCATCTGTCAGGGCTTTACACTGCCTCTTCTCTTGCTAAGTAGGAATTTGTCCTGCTCTCCTAAAGTTTATTGGGGGAATCTGCTTTAAGACATCTGCATCTAAAATAACATTTCAATTAGATACTCTTGGTTTTACAAGGTTTCTACACACTTAATAAGTGTTTTGATGTGAAACAAAGCAAAGACAAAAAAGCTTCCAGACTGAATCACCTTAGAACTGAAAGAAAAAAAAAAGACAAAACACACCTGACTTAAAAGAGGATCTATATTTTCTTGACTGACCTATACCAGTGGGCTCTGCATTTATATAATTCCCAGGAATTTATAAGTAGCACTTCTACATGATCACTGATTCATTCCGGTGCTGTTTGATGCTCCTGCTTCTTATAACATATGGATTGTGCAGGTTCAACCTACAGCCTTGCTGAGATTTACCCGACTTCTCTCAGGCTCAGATTCAGAGAGCAGCTTCCTGGCAGAGAAGGATGAGCACACTCACAACTATGCATTACTTCTGGTAGGGTTTTGTTTTCTAGTTGAGAAAGGAAAAAAGAAAACGTAACAGGCTTATTCATCAGGATAAATCCCGAGCTCAGACCTGCAGCACTAGAACAGCTCTTCTGATACAGCTCCAGGGAAGCTTCAGCTGGAAAAGTTTCTTTTTTTCTGGCTGATCTCTGTGTTTCATTGTCCCAGGTATGCAGCAATATTCAGTTACACAAAGGAGGTACCTATGCTGTTTGCACACACACAATTACATTATGGCATCAAAATCCATAGGGGTGGGATTACCCACCAGCAGATACTGTCATTGCTTATCCTGTTGAGAAGCCTGCACACCATGAGCTTAGTCCCCAGACTCCTCCTTTCAGGGTGTAACCCCTTTCTGTTGGACAAAGGCAGGGATAGTGAGGTTGTCAAGAGGCAAACTCTGGCTTCCTGAACCTCTTCCCCAAACCCAAACCTGGAGTAGGTTAAAGGAGATGGAAATCTGCTCTGACACTTGCCAAATGGAAAGCTTAAAACTGTATCATCTGAAAAGAAACAGCAGAAAGACACATCTCTGGTTAAACTTTCCTCTATCCCCAACACAGGTACTGTATGAGGATTACTGTGTCCTGAGGACTGGATACACATTCAGCCTTCCCAGCTGGAGAATGAAAAGCACTTTCTCCTCAGGAAGTATTGGTTCAAACTCGCACTGAACTAGCACAAAGCCAGAGAAGCCCCTTGTTTTCATGTTTCATTCCAAGTGCCTGGACTGTCCATCCACCTGCACCTTCCTGCTCCCAACCCCAAGCTTTCCATGACTGGACTGTTGGCTTTGGTGGTGGTTAGCAGGTTTTACACTGCATTACATCTATCTATCTATCTATCTATCTATCTATCTATCTATCTATCTATCTATCTAATCTGAGAGCTCATCTAAGTAATTTAATAGTGTCTTCTGTCATCTGTTAAAGTCTTATTGGTAACATTATTGGGTAAAATTCACTCAAACAGAAGGCTTGCATATGATGAACAAGATCTTTGGCTGGTGGGTAAAAGAGATAGTGAACAGGTTTTGCACTCTGTTTTCCAAAGACAAAGCAACAAACCAAAAACACTCCAATTGTGAGAGCATGTTGGAAAAAGAGATGAAGAAGGACAGGCTCCAAAAGAAAGATCATAGGGCAAAATAATACAGATTAACAAAAATGAAGCAGGAGTCCTGTTTCTAACATGTGTTAAGATTTCTATCATTGCTGATGTTAATAATTGACATGGAGTACAGTGGGAGTTAGATAACAGCCAGAGAGTTCAGGCCAGAACTCATTTCATTTTCCAGTGGTGTGAGGCACTGGGTAATGGGGAAATGCATAACCATTTCAGAGATGTTCTTGCTCCACTGCCTTACATCTCGAGGAACTTTACTTTGTCTAGAAAGAGATTTCTCCTTGACTTGTGTAACAGGACGAGTTCTTCAGAGAGGGGAAAGGAACAGGAAGCTAATTCTGTGCTCACAAAAGTGAGGAATTAATACCAAAGCCTGGAGTCAGATATAAGCTGCGTGGGTATTGTGCAAGCCTCATCACACAGCCCTGCCATCTCACCCCAATTTATGACCTGGAACACAGCAACTTTTACAGCTTTAAGCTGGAACTGCAAGTTGGACCAAAGCACGTAAGGATTTGATAAATACAGGGGAAAGAGGTAGAAGCTCCAAATTGCTTTTGCTCTTTCACCTGGCTCAGGTATAAGCTGGACAAATGCTGATGACAGATCACACCTCCAGAGTCTGCAGATCACACTGCCAGTATTTGAGTTCAGGATTTCAATATAGTCACTCTATATTCCCTGAGCTCAGAATGTACATGGAAGCCAAATTAGCTTTCTAGCACAAGTAGGTACAAGCAAATGTGTAGGATCAACCTGAGCATGGATATGATCTGTGTGTTCTTGTGGGCAGGCCATATTTTAATTTTCGCTGTTGTATCTGATACAGGCAACATTTTTAATGGCCTCAGAGAGTGCCAGAAGATCTCAGCCCAGGAGGTCAGTGACCCCTGTGTACAGCCTTGCCAGCCCCCAGAATTCAGGAATTGCTTATCTTGACACTGCCAGAGTCGCTGATTGCTGGTTCACACCACCAAAAGCCAGCTCATACCAGAGGTGAATCCACTCCATGATATAACAAACGGCTCTTGCTCTTATTTGTCCCGCATGTTCTTATCTTACAGCTTGCAATTAATCACCACCCTGGAAATCAAACACTAAGGTATTTGTACATTCTCTTTGAAAATCCATTTCAATTTCCTTTTACTTGAAGTGCCCTGTCCTTTGCCACACCTCTCAGTGCATCAATCTGCATAGTACACACTGGATATACTTGAGGAGCCCAGTGACTCACACTAGACAGAGAACATAATCACCACTGCAAGAGATGAGATGGAAAAGTGTGATGCAATTAAATGCAGAGGGATGTCTGGTCATTAGCAAGCAGGCCCATTTGCATGGTGAAGATAGTTATAGTGTCATGACTATCATGACTGCAGACCAGGTTCTGTTCTCAGATACATGAAATTCTCTTCAGTGTGTGACCATGTCATCTACAGGTCTGTTCTAAGCACCAAAAGCCCGTACAGTAAAGCTATAGATCTAATTCCATCCATTTGCTGTATATATACACATTTTTTATGCATATTAGCTTAGCCTTTGTGGCTGTTGAATTGTAGCTTATTCTCTTCTCCTTGGAGGGATTTTGTTCTTTGCTGGGAAGCCAGCTGGGAGAGGCTGATTTTATGGGAATAGCAGGGCCCATGATTTGGTCTCCTATCTAACGTTTATAGGGAAGGTTTCCTTGGTTTCAGCACAGCTCACAGGTACACTTGAAGGTGCAGTTTCTCTGTACTGCCATTAAGCTGAGAGTACTTGGGGTTTCGAACACATATCTTAGATTCCCAAAGCCATCCTTGTCCCTAATCATATAACCTGCAGGCACTGCTCCACTACCTCCTTCAGATCATGATGGGTTGCACCTATTGCTTTTAGTACTGAAATGTTTCTGCTGCTCTGTGATGTATTCCCACTGTGACTGAATAAGTTTATTTTGCAAATATGAAGAGATTGCCAGGCTTCCATATGTCTGAAGGACAGCCACATTATGGCTTGACATAGTCTCTGCTCATTTATATTTACAGCCTTAAATTTCTGCATTACTTGTATTAATGTTGTGTGAAATACCACTTCTCCTTAACCAATATGAGGACTGAGTTCTGAGTCTGCAAAACTTGTGTTATGAAAGGAGGAAAATGAACTAACTAATACTTTATTCAGAGTTTTACTGGCAGATTTTCTGTCCTGATGATTTAACTGTTATTTACCCTGAAACCAACATGCAGGAAGATTGTAGCCTGTGACTCCCAAAGGAGCAGCCATGGAATTCTTGCATTCTGCAGAATGTTATGGGTTGGCAGCCGCTCCTGTGTGCTACACATATCCCTTCAATCCCCTGTGTTTATCCTATAAACAAGAAAGTGCTCCATGCTGTTGTGCTAAAGAAAACAGCTGAAATCTAAAGCAGCCCAGGCCTGTTTAAGCTGTCCCCAGACACACCACCTTCCACGAGGGTTTGTTTTCCATTGATTTGTTAATGAAAGCTGGCAGCAGATGCCACACTTCTACTGAGCACATTAATCATTGAAAGAAAACAGTATTTCTGCAGCTTTGGCAATTCCTGTGCTACACATAAATAAGGCTTCCTGCTTTCCTGTTAACCCTGTACACAACATAGAACCCCCTAAAGCCTTTGTTTCCTTTGCAGTGGTGCATTTCTGCTCTAGGAGTGAATGCCTGGTGCGGATTCAATTAAGATCTGAAAACATCCATCTGGCTTCTGAGTCAGAATCCAACTTGTGGCAATAAGCACAAGCACTGTGTGACAGGTGCTTGGATGCTTTAGAGGAACAAGAATGCAATCTCCACGCAGCTGCTGGTGTCCACAGAACAGTGGGAAGAACAACAACAGCTTGACACGACTGGTTTCTGTCACTCACAGCTACACGTGTTCCAGCACTCACACCAGGATGCTCTGAAGGCACCAGGGAATGCCTGATGTTTGGGCCATACATGCCCTTCACAGATGCACACATCTTCCTTAGTCTCTGGAACGAATTCACTGCAAATTAGAACAGATAAATTAGTTTTACTCTGGTCTACCTGGGAGCAGGTCTCAGCCATACCCACTTTCTTTGCCCACATGAGTACACTAGCAGAGGATAGCCCAGGCTGAAAAAGCTGCAGTGGGGTGTCCAAACCAGAGCAGAGCAGAACAGAACAGTGCTGGCAGGCACATCTCAGTTCCTACAGCACTTACAGTAAGAACAAATTTCAGTGTCTTGCTTTAGACACCTTGGCCACAGATTCCCTGATAGATGGAGAATGCAGCACATGTTAGTGATGCCTGCTTGGTTCGTATCTCTCCAGTAGATGCTCCATTCTACAGCCTAAACCAGGAGTTTTCTAGTAAGAACTAGACTTGCCCAGTGTGGTGTTTCCCTGAAATTCTGTGCAATGTCTAAGTTCATTATTCTGCAAGTTATCTCTCAGTTTTCCTCTGTCCTGCAGGTTCACCCTAAAGGTATAAGTTTATTGTGAACAGTCTCTATTATATAAAAGCTAGTGACAGCTGCAGCTCTTAGAAGAATAATTAATTTTTTTATTTATCCCAGATGAGTCCCAATAGAATACCAATGTTTCTATGATCTCTAGCACAGGAAAATAGTTATAAGTGATTAGAAAGTAATTCCTTAACAATTTTAAAACTAATTTTGCCACATTTCCCACTTAAACCAAACTCTTCCTGGGATGTTGGTACTAAAGAAATTCCTTCAAATCAGATCACAATAAAAGTCTGTTATTATTGGCCTAAATTGTCAGCTAAAAAGCTTAAATATACTAGTGGAAAAGGGACAATGAAATAGATTTTAGACTGACAAAAAATTACAAAGACCCAAGGCCATTATGACACCAGGCCTGCTCCAGCTTCTCCTTGCTTGTCTAAGGCAGGTACATTTATTGTTGCTGGTAGTAGCTAATGTTAGTGTACCTCAAATAGTAAAACTAATAAAAATATTTTATTATTCTGCATGCTTGAAGAGTTTGGATACACAATTTAACATGTTATATAGAAGTCTGATGACTGGAAAAATCAAGTACCGTCCAAGTGTCTTAAGCAAGGAATTTTTCAATATTCAGGGTCCTGGCTTTGATATTTTGCTGATCCTCCCAGTGTGAGCTCTGCTGCTGCTAGAGCTTCTTGGGACATTTGGTTTTCATTCCTATTTCTGTCTCCCAGATACCTGCAAAGGTTATGAAATTCAGGTTGGAGATGAAAACTGTAATCAACAGATGAACACTAAGTCTGCCTCACCACCACATGCTGTTCCTTTGAATAACTTTTTTTGGAAGCAATATCTTACTTTTCTCACCGAAATAGATACAAACAGTAGACAGAGAAGAAGCAGAATATCAAACAAGGAGGTGCTACCTATTACAGCTACTTTCCCCAATGACAGGGCTCACATAAATCCATTCTAGCCAACAGAATTTATCCTTGGTCTAAACCAATGTATCTTTGGCCTCAAAGAAATGGAGCATTACTTTGTGCTCATGCTAGACTGTAACTGGGGGATAATTTAAGCATGGTTTCTCCAGCAAACCCCATGTAACTGTATTTGTTTATAAAATATACTGATAAAACATGGCAGATAAGAAAATAAGTGTATTATAACATCATCCCAAGACAACAAACTGAAACACCAGCCAGTCTGTAATTAGAACACAGACCAGAATGCTGCTCTTTATGCATAGTACGATGCCCAAAGCCTGAATTTGCTGCCTTTTACACTCAGCCTCATTCCCCCTGAACCTTTCCCTAAACATGGGTGCTGGCAGGCACTTCAGAGGCTGCCCGTGTGCAGATGGGTTGAGAACAATGAGTCAGCCTTTCTGCCTTAATAAGAAAAGAAACAAACTTGTAAAAACACCCAGGTGGATTTTAGTGTATCACACAAGGTTATCCAAATAAAATACAGTGGCCGTGTGATATCACTAAAGCCAATTACATCTGAATAACCACACACGGAGGTGCGAGCTGTTCTCTGCTAGTCACTCATTAACCAATCTTCATTAATCATAAAAAATGGTTTTACATGATTCTGGATTCTATAACTGTGATCTCCCAATCAGTGTTCTGCTCAGGTGGCCTTGGTCCAGCTACTATCCCTTCTTCCCTTGCTAAGATATTTTGCAATAGCAGCTGATGAGTGAGACGTGCAGAAATTGGTTCTAGGCTTATGCTCCAGATGAAATCTCTTGCAGATTAATCACAACGTTTCAGGAGGTTTTTTTAATCTTAAATTTTATAACTGGATATGAGAAAAGTTTTCTTTTACCAGTGAAGAAATCAAAAGATATTTTGCATACTTTTCTTGGGAATATTTACAGCAGTCCATTACCTGTGGGAATGTATTTTACAATGCTTTCCAGGGTAAGTGCAAAACGAAAACAAATGTAAAATGAATTAAATGCATTTTATTTGTTACAAGGACTGACAAACAAAACGGAGTCAAACCAGAAATCAAACTCTATATGAAGCTGTTTCCCCACTTTTCAAATGTAATTGAATCAACCTCCAGAATAAATGGAAAAAACATTAATATTAAAAATGCAGGAATCAAAACTCAGTGAACCCTGCGACTTCAATGCCATTGTATCTGTAACAGCTCCCACTCCAACTCTGTGCTAGGTTTTATTCCTTTCTATCACATGATACAATTCAGAGTAGAACTTGCCTCTTCAACACAATCGACTCGTATCAATCACTAATCACCTTGCATTAGCACTTTTAATGAACTTCCAGGCTCGTGGCGATTGAACTGATACTTTCCCTAGAACTATTAAGGCAACTGCTCTTGGCAGCTCAAATGTGTTTCCTAAATCCAACACCTGCAGTCTAAAAACTTAAAGGTGATGTTTTCCCCTAGACATTCCTCTTTTCCAACAGCAGGAGTGCCAGAAGCTCAGCCTCAAAGGCTGCTTCACCCATCCTGCCCTTTCTTTCTGTGCCCGCTGCCCTTAACCTTGCAGATGGGCAGAGAGCAGGCGATGCTTATCTCCCAGCCAGGAGGGCTGGCGAGCTGCTTTTGGGAGGCAAAAACAAACACTCCTCCCTGGGCTGCTCAGCAGGACACTTTGGAGTTTAAAGCTGGTTTGGGCCCTCCTCGTGTCCCACTATATCAAGGTTTAAGCGCCATTGACTCCAGTCTAGCGGCCTTAATCAAGATTTTTCATGCCTCAGAGAACAGTACAGCTGCTAAACTTTCTTTAATAGGGGTTTTATAGCTGGGGAAGCTGAACAGGAATTAGCTGAAAGGAGATGACTTACTTCTGGCCTTATTAAGCAGCAATTTATTGTAACTCAACCTGTAACGTTGTTCTGCTCTAACATGAATGAGGAATGTTGGTTTGAGTGTTTTAGCCAAGTCATTGAGTCTGTTTCAGTTATTCCCTGCATTTTCTCCTGCAGGGTGGATTTGTTTTGAATTCAGGAAGCCAAATGCACTGTGCTATAGCTCAGGAGAAAGTCCTACATTTCCAATTTCTCATCAAGTAAAGCAGATCTTCCCAGGACTAAGTGGCAGCGTGGTCTTTCTAAAGCTCATCTTTGGATTTCCCAGCTTTTAAATTTGAATGGAATTAATTTCCTATTACCTTATTGAGCCCACATTGGCAATCTCAACAAATATCCTGGTAAATAAGCCCCGGGTATAAGGCAGGTCTTGAAAAGTGGCCACACACTGGAATCTCAGTGAAGTGGCACCGAAAATCATACAAGAGAATATATTTTACCTTTGCAGACCAGTTTGATTGTTGTAGAATATAAAAAATTCTCCTATAAATGATCAATTTATTTGTTTAAGTGGCATGTGTCTGGTCTTACTATAATTCTTACAGAAACAGTCATACAGTAATCATGACTCAGTATTTAGGGGACACCATTTCCACAGCATCATACAAGCACTGTTTCCTAAAAAATGCTAGTTTTTTACTCTAGTTAAAGGTGTCAGGCACACATACCTAGATTTCATCTCAGGTTCTAATGAAATACTTAATCCTAAGCACCTACAGAATATGATGGAAGGTTTGGGGTGTTCTTGAAAGAGCTGAGCACCATCAATTGTTTTAATTACTTTCTGCCTCCTTATCTTACCGCCATGTAATAGAGAAAAAAACAACTTTAATTTTTTTCTGGAGAACAGCTTCATGGGGAGATTCTTGCTATAAAAAGAACCTCGTCTTGACCAGAGATGATATATAATAAATACTCATAGACTTGCTAAAGATTGGCAAGCAAAAGAATGCCAACCAAAACAGACATGAAAATAATTTTCACACTGAAGCTACAGCAGGACAGACAAGGAAAATTTCCCTCTCTGACAACAATAGTAGGACACCAGAACTTTAACTGTTTACAGCTTCATCCTTTCTGGTTTCAACCAACCCTCAGCTAGAGTTTTGGAGGACTGAGAAGCCTTATTGTTTTTTAGATATAGTAGTGTGCCTGTGAAGGATTGGAAGCCCAACGGCCTCAGTTTGGAAGCTGTCAGTGCTGTGCCAGCCCTTGAAGACTCTGATGTGACCCCAGCTCCTGTCCCTCCTGTCTCTGCATAGAGTTATCCTTACAAGAGTTCAGGGAACTGAGCTCTGCTGTTCCTCCCACTAGCCAGGCAACTGAGCAGCCCCTGCTGAAGCAGAACAGAAAGAGTAATTCTTCTCCAGAATGAGACATTTTTCCGTCAGTAAAGGATGGGCCAGGTGATAAGGCAGAGAGGGCATACCCATGTGTTACATCTCAAGGCATCTGACTCCTGATGGAGCACGACTGCCAAGCATGTCTCTTGTTAGCTTAAAGTTGTTTGATGTTCTCAGCTTTTACCTGTTGCCAGGACCCTGCCAGAGGTGCACTCCAAACAGCAGCAGTGCACTGTCTCCCTTTCACCTTCCCCCCTCTCCTTTTCCTACACAAGGACAGACCAGGGATCAAGCTAAACAGGTTATCCCCAGCTGGCACCCCCAGCAAGGTAACAAATCTATTGTACAGCAAATGTGTGCTTTGAAGGCTCAATAGTCTGGAAATGTGGAATTAGGAAGAGGAGTCAGAATGTGTTCAATATAAAGGATCATCTGTATTTACACCTATCTCCTGTCTCAACTCTGAAATCTCATCTCTGCTCATCTCTGCTGTCCTCTCAGGACGAGAAGGGATCCTGGGAATTGCGTGGGAGTGCAAGATGAGGTAGCATTCAGCAGAAACTCAACACCAAGGCCTGGAAGTTACACACCTCCATTTCTCCAAGGCACTAAATCTCCTCATGTACCATAGTCAGCCTTGCTATTTTCTTAGGAACTGCCTCAAAGCACCTATTCAGGCCACAAAGTTAAAAATCTTCCAAAATCTGCCTGTAATGAAAGTACATAAATCTTCCCCTTGCAAACTGCTCATTAAGACTATTCCCAGTGTTAGCAGAATCTACTGTTGGTGGATACTGGGTCAAAAAGCTAATTCCCTTGCAGCCCTTTTACTGTCCTTAATGATTACTGAGAGTCCGGAAATGAGAGCAAAAAGTATTTCATTCTTTATTCAACATGAAATCATCTTGATTTATATTCCTGAAAAATTAATAAAATGCCTCCGAGACAGACTACCCCTGCTGCCAGGCTTGCACATTGTATCTGCTTTATCTGCTGACCTGGGCAGAAATGTAAGAGAGAATAAAAGTTCTGCTTTCAGGGCTGCATTTACTGTAAATTTCCATTCTTCCAGGAAAATTCGGACAGGCATATTTAGCATCTCAGGTCTGACTTAAAGGGCACTTAGCTCTTATTTGTTCCACTAATGCTTTTGAAAAAAAGGCTTAGCAGTTGGATTTGGTGCCAGGACTGAAGACACAGACAGGACCTGTGCAAGATGCTGCAAAAGAATGGAAAAGATTTCTATCCCTTAAGCTGCAGATCCCCATTAACCAACCCCTCCTGAGCTCACCACAAAGGCAGCACCCCAGGTGCTCCTTCCATACCAGGGTTCCTTATTCCACAGATCACAGCACCACCCCATGCAGGCAACAGAACTGACCTTCCTCTGCAAAGCTTAATTGGGTGCTGTCAGATTTACCCAATTCAGCCTGACAAACAGCATCCCAATTACCCTTTACTTTATTACATGCCACAAATATTCAGCTAGCCCATACTCTTGATTATTCTTGGTCATGATGGCACAAGCTTCACCACCAGTGACAGACTAAATGCCATAATTAAGAGGGTGCCAGGGAGGGGAAAGCAAAATGTGCTATTCAGGCTTTAAATCTCTAGGTATATTTTCTTAGCAAACCATTCATTTATTGTCCTACTTTATCCGTTTCCTTATGATCTAAATTTTCTCTCCTGTGAAACTCTGTATTGTCTACCAAAGAGGAAGCATTCTGGAGAACATCCACACAGTTTAGGAAGTAGATTTACATCCAAAATAATATCAACAGAAGCCTGAAAAGAGACCATGTTTCTCAGAGGGCAGAATGATCACTCTGTTAGATCATTTTAATCCTCATTCACATAAAAAAAGTGAAAGAGGATTAAATGTGAGCTCTGGGAGACGAGTTGCTGCTTGAATGGAGAAAGCATCTCCCATCACTGTCCTATCCACACCTATATTATTGATAATTGTTTTCAGATTCAGAAACAATCCTTATTTGCTGATTTTCAAATAATCACTGAATAAGTTAATCAGCAGTCAGAACAACATATAGCTCCTAGAAGGCATTACTAGTGAAAAGGAAGTCAAGCACCATTGCTGCACCACTGTTTGTACCCTTACCTTTGTAAAGCCTTAGCCCTTCAAACTGGAAATGCTGTTTGCTACTCTGCCATGTAATGGCTCTGTTGGCAAGTTAGAATTTTCATGCACTGAAAGGCCTCAACAGAACCAAAATAAAAGGACTGTTGGAAAGCAGGTAATGAGCAAAAAACTTCTCTTACTTTACCCCAAAGTTTTACAAAAGTTGTCCTTCCACTTGTTCACAAATGCAGATGCTCACATGTTTGCAGAGCAGTTCAATACTACACAATCCTTACCAGTGACATGATGAACTGTCTTTGCAGACCTGCCTGGGACACACTTCAGAAGCAGCTGAAATAGGCTTCTGGTTGCCAGCAGGCTTATCTTTTATCTTTTACCTCTGAATAACATAGCAGAGACTCTATTACCTGCATTTTTTTCACAGTGTGATCTTTTAAGTACAATTTTGGGCAGCAAAGATATAAAGCAAATTCTTCTGTCTTTTTCATTCCTCTAAAACAAACATACTCTCTCCTGGAAGTTTATCTGAAAGCCTGAAATTGAACTTATGGCTATCTCAAGAGAAATCACAAGCTGTACAGTAAAATGCATACACAAAAGTCTCTGAGCATCCTCACTCTAATGCATTATTCAAAGCATTGAAATGAAAAATCTTTTAGCTCTTCTTCGTGTACCTGCACTAATAAATGCTACACGAGCATTGCTATCCACAGATTGTGCAACTCTGCTTCAGGTGCCCCATCAGATGAATAAATACTTCTCCTCCTGTGTCAAGAAGGTTTTTCAGAGTGGGTTCCAAGCACACCCAGTGCTGCACCTTGGCCAGCTCTGCCCTGGGTGTGAGCACCACTCTGGGGACCTCCCAGCATCCCACAGACCTCAGTGGGTCAGCAAAGTTTCAGAGCATGTAGTGATCCCCAAAGAGCAAACACTGACAAAATAGTTAATGTTTCCAATGCCTCATAAAACTTCGAACCCTTTCACAAATCTCTGTCAGCATTTGGCTGTATTGTCACCATCCTACAGCCCGGGCAAAGCCCATGATTGATGCTCCGCTTGACTGAGACTCAGAGTGCTGAGTGGGAGACAACTTCCTTTCCTGGGAAGGTGCCTGGGGTTCTTTTTCAGAGAGTTTTCCAACAAGTAAATAAACTTCTTAAAAAAATTGAACTTGAATGCAACAAAAAGTCAAACTACAAAATGCCTTTTTCTGTATTTCGGAAATATTACATTGGATACAAAGAATATAATTGATAAGTTTTCATTTCTGAGATTTCCATACATATTACAAAAGTGTAAAAGTTCAACTGTGCCAAATTGAAATCCCAGACTCTGGACCATTTAATCAGTTAATTGATTTTCAATTTGCCCAACTGTAAGTTTCTTGTGTCTAAAGTAAGATGCAGTTCTGACTCTATTGGTTCATTATGTCATAAATCAGAGAAAGAAGAAATAGAAAAGACCATTGGGAGAAGCAAACATTATCAAGGTCGACAGGAATGTTCAATAATTTTTCTCCCAATATCCTGTTCAATATCATTTCAGTAATAAGAGTGAAATAAATTTTAGACATTTTGTTCTTCAAGTGAAATGTTACCATTTCATTTTTCCAAAAAATTATTTGAACAGAAATGAAAGAACAGTTGCCAAAAGTTCTTCATTAACAAAGACCCCCTAGGGAGGATAATAAACCTACACATCCAAGTTCTAGGCATTTATTATCATAACTCCTGTCAAGAAAGGAACAAATTGTTCAGCTATATTGCATAAGGTTTCAATACAGAATTCATAAAATTTAATTCATGGAATAAATCTCTTGGCAACTGCTTTCTAGTTAAGTACAACTGCTTTATTTCCAGATTGGTGATCTTGTTTTGTAGGTAATTACATTTTAAAATTATGCTTTTTCTCAATATTACTTTCAAATGTCTCTTTTTTAATAGATCAGTACACAAAAACAGGCTTCTCAGTTCTTCTGATAAAAACTCTGATCAATATTTAATTATTTTAGTTACCCTCAACTAAAAGGCCTCATATTCTGGAGTTTTGCACCAACTTTCACTGTGGTTGTGATTCCTCTGAGCCTTTTGTTAACATCTAAAACACAACAAAACTGATTATCAGGTTTTTCCTTTTAAGGTTTTTTTAAACAAGAATTCACAAGAATTTAACAAGAATAGGACTGTAGAGAAACAGAGGCTTGGCATCCCTGTGGCACCACAGAGTGGCTCTTGGTTATTCCAGCCCCTCCTGGGGCTCTCCATCTTCACTGGAGGTCACTGCTCCTAGCCCCTATGGCAAACATTTAAAGAAACAAAGAACCAGTTTGTGAACCCTAAAGCTGTGGCAATTACTGGATAAATATATAACTAGAGAAAATAGAGGTGTATTTGTCTTATTAGACTAAGGAGTCAAAGAGCTATCGGGATCTCCAGTCCTGAGTGGAGATAAGTGAAAGTTCCGGACACGCTGGAAAACATGGAGAGCACAAGATGTGACTTGAAATCTTATCTCACTGCCACTGACGGGCAGGGATGGCTTTAACGAGGGTAGGGAAGGCTCCTAAAAGTCTCTCTTATAAAACATGAATGCTCAGCCTACATCTCTCATGCTGAATAGAGCCCTGTTACAACACTGTTTCAACAGCCCATGGAGATTTACTGACAACGCCAGGCCAGAAAAGGGGCTCTTATTAAGGAGAAAAAATCACACAGCCCACATTCTTTCTACTCCCTTTAAGTCTCATGTGAAAAAAGAGATGGCCAAGGACATATGCTGCTGATGGGGCCATTTGGGACCATCACATCTGTTCACAGACTCAGGTGTTGATGATGCAGAAGGGGAAAACAAAGAATCCAGCTCTTCTCACTCCTAGAATAAGACAGGTCATCTTTTCAAGATGGTTATGAATGGGTAGATTAGATGAGAACAAGGTGCAAAGAAATCTGGAAATACTTTATCCAAGCACAGGCCCTAATTATCTTGCCACGATCCCAGTTGTCAGGAAATAGGGACAAAGATGCTGCTGAAGGCAGAACAAGATGCTTTCCAGCTCCCAAATCAGAAAAAGGAGCCTAACTACAGAGAACATGGGTCTTAGAATCAATCTACAGCAATAAACTCAAGGAAGTTACCATTTCAAATGTGCTTTTTCATTAAAGAGTTGAGCATTTCCTAATATTAAGCACAACAGCAAGATCCAGTTTCTTCCTCCCAGCTCTCCAGTGTCATATGTAACACCAACCTCATCATTATCCCTTATTATTTGCTTTTGACCTTTTTCATTATCTCTCCTCTGCTTCTTTAGAAATTTTGTTTTAAAATTGCTGATCTCACTGAAAGCCCCGATGTCGCACTGTGTTCTCCTATTCCAAATCTTTACTTTAGCTCTCCAGTTTTCCCTCTAATGAAGATTTCAATCATGTTACTCTTCCCTTTATTGTCAACCTCTCTGACTAGCTGTAAGCATATTGAACTCCCTTAACCCCGGGGGAAGCCACTGCAAACCTGTCGGGGTTAATGGTCTTACGGACTGGTGCTTTCACTCCCCGCTGTCCCAAAGGCAGCAGGAGAGTCCTGCAGCCTGACCTCCAGAGCCTGCCAGGCAGTGGGAGGGAAGCAGGAGGGCTGGCTGAGGGAGCCAGGCACGCTCCTGTGTTTTCAGTAAACACTGCCTGGAAAATGGGCCTGCTTTATAGCCCAGATTAGAGACTAAGATAGATAGCAGGCGGCGGGGATGGAGAAGCCCTCTGAGGGGAACTCGGGCAGGAATGTGCCAGGAATCAGGCAGCAGTTGGGCAGGGAGATGTAAAGCGATGTCGGTCTGGCTGTGGTAGCTGAAGGTTGGAGCAGTGGCAGGGAATTAAATAAATGCCATCCTCTGCTACCACTGAAGCTGTGCAGCTGCTCAGCCCCTGCACAGATCTTCCCTACTGCTCTCCAGCTCAGCTGATGATGCATCGGAGCCTGGTTCAATGTAGTCTGAGCTCCCTCTCTAAACATTTCTGTGAGGATATACATGTTACAGTAAGAGCAGCACACCGAGGAGAGTGTAAATTAGGATTATTAGTGGTGTGTTCCTAGTAGGCCCTACCTGGTCTGAGGCTGCATTGTAAGAGTCTTGGAATTCACTAGCTCGAAGCTTGCTGGAAAAGTCTTCATGGAATTCCTCCCGTCCCCACTGGAAAGAGCCCAACCCAAAGTGATTTGTCTCTAAAGAGCAATATGGAATCCATTTCCAGGCAAGACACCAGAATAGCAGTGCAGGTTGTGCCTAAAGAGGTGACCTTGCCCAAGTGGGAATTTTGAGTGCCCATGGCACCAGCACAGGGCATGTCCTGCATGGCATGTCCTCTTGATGGAGCAGGATCTCAGGGTACCTGAGCAACTGCTGCCTTCACCCTGGGTTTGTCTGGGGACTTTCCTCATTGAAGTCACTCTTTAAGTTCATCATTTGCAAAATTAGATTGTATAGGAATGTTGAGAAGATAAAATCAATTAATGATTCTGAGATATTCAACTGGAGTGGTGCAGTGGGTCATCTGGTTCGACAGGGATTACACATGTACAAATCAGGGTCAGTTTTAGCATTTTCCAATTAATGCCTTTTACTTACTATACTTAGTTGCTCTAACGCTACAAAAGCTGCAGTCTTTTAAACATGAAAGTAACAAATGCTGTGATTCACACATTTCCTCTTTCCTTCCCTTACCCAATTTTCTGTCTAATGTACCATCAAATACCAAGATATCTAGAATGAAAGACCTGCTCCATTCAGCCACACGTTCAGTGCTCTCATTGACCTTCTCAAGATGGTTATTGGAATCGTTTCAGAGAATACTGGCCTATAGTTCTGCCACTTTTTTTTTCTTTCCTTTTTTTTAAACTTCTGGGCCAATGTTGTTAAAATAGCCCAGCACTCACATTTTCCCTGCATTTTAAAAATCTTGATTGAATTGCTTATTGTATCTAGCATGGCTGGAAAAGCAAGCTGGTTTTAAACTTCTTTTGCTTTTATTTCTCTTGGTACAGCAGACACAATGCACTCTTTTCTCTGGGGTCAGTTTGTACCACACCCTCACACTTGCTGCCTCCAGGAGTAAAGTTTTTGAAAGCAATAGAACCAGTCTGAGTTTAAATTCCTTCAGAGCATGGACCCCAAACATGGTCTGCCTCTTAGTGTAGCAGTCACAAAGGCAAGTTGAATTTCTTTTGCCTGTTTTTGTCATTCCCACTACAAGAAAATAATTTCATATGCAGGGTAGATAAGGGTCAGTAAAGGCATCCAAACCCTAAACTTCAGTCAGGAATCCCTTAACTGGGATGCTGGAAATTGGATTTCACCTCTCAATAGCCACACCAGTCTTGATAACTCCTGCACTCCTAGAAACGGAGGCACTACTCACCTACTGTGATTTTGAGCAAGAATGGACTAACATTTACCATCTTTTAATGTCATTTGCCAAAAGTACCCTACATGAGGTGGATGCAGTTGTTTGCTAAGATAGAAAGGAAGTAAACTTCTTTTAAAAATTAAATTAAAAAAGGACTGAGTAATGAATGATGTTTTCAATGAGTAGCAGAAATGCAGACATAGCCTAGTTGTCACTTTATGGAACAAGGCACTGCATACACAAATAGCTGCTTTTGGTTTGGGGGGATTATGGCCATGCTTCTCTAAGGCATTGCTCAGAACTACTGAGATTGACCTTAAGGTAGACCCTTAAGATCACTGAGTCCTACTGTTAACCCAACACTACCAAGTTCACCACTAAATCGTGTCCCAAAGTGCCACACGTTTTTTAAGTCTATTTTATAACTATAGAAGAAGACTGTGTTTGCACTGAGGAAATAAAACTCTCTGGATGTAATCTGCTATGTTTAATCAGTTGGGTAACCAGTAGGTTTATACCTTACAGTTAAATATTCATTATGTTTAGTGCAGAAGAGAAACGTGAATGTGAAGGTTCGTTTGCTTGGTTTGAGAACAAAGTTTTGGAAAGCATGCAGAACTAGCTGGATAAATAGAATTACTATGTATGGAGAAGAAAAAATAATTTCCAGGATACTTAGGCACATGTGTGTATAGGGAGTCACACAGGATTATGACTTTCTTTCTGAATTCATAAAGACGACATTTCACCGCAAAGAAAGCTCTGTTCATAGCCTGATATTAAAGGAAATAGCCTTGAGGTTGCTCTAATCCTGCCAGGGGGCTCAGTACAATAAGACTCAGATTCACAGCCCTGGGTAGGACAGCAGAGAGACAGAGGGTGGATCATGGGAGATCCAGTCTCCAGTGGGTTTACAGGCCAGGTCCTCAGCTACTCTAAAGAGACAGTGCTCTTCCTGCCAACCTGATGGCCTGGTTGGACACTGCATGGTCATGAGAGAGGCAGATCCAACAGCACATTTCCCTCAACATTTCATTTCTTCATTCTGCTCTTTTTCCCAGAAAGTTTTTATCATTTCTTATCTGAAATGCCAGAGTGAATCTCTGAGATGTCTCATTTTCCTTAATGTTCATAGTTAACTAAAATATTAAATGTACGAAGTGCCAGTCTCTTATTATTTAAAGCCTAAATTAGCGTAATTACCATAATTAAGACAAATGTTTTTTTCAGTCTATTATGTCTTAGCTTTTCCTGAAGGCAGGTCCATTATCTGCAGGCCAGCTTTTATTTAACAGTGAAAGCATTATTGAAATTGGTACCATTAAAGTTCATCAAGACATGTGCCTCACCACTTACCTGAATATTACTGATTTCTCCACTGATTGGCTGAGTGAAGAGCTTTGGGGCTCATTAGAAAACCCAAGCGTTAATTTAAAAGAAAAAAAGGTGAAATAGAAAAGGCTATACTGGCAACATTAAAAGAAAATTACAGAAATCTTTAACACAGATTGAAAATGCCAGTGGTCAAGGCCACGAAGTCAAATCTCACTATGTTCCCAGCCTGGAATTTACTTAAAATATAAAAAAGAGGAACAAAGGAGCACATATTGACATTTTTTAGCTAGCCAAGTGGGGTACTACTATGAGATTTGCAGCACAAGCTTCCTCCCTGACTGTACTCAAGCCCACCCTGAGATGCACAGTCCTGGCCTCGGTGGCACCAGGCATGGGGATACTTTGGTCATGTCTCTCAGCTTTCACGACAAACACAGTTAATTCAAAGCCTGCAGTTCTGATGGGCTGCCCTCCAAAGCAGAGCAACTTTGAAGACACCTTGCATATCACTAATGGAGCTGCAGCACAAACAGAGCCTTACACCCAGAGCCACTGCTGCATCTGCCTCTGGAGCTGCCAGCTCCCTGGAAGAGCCCTGCAGCCATCGGCACAGAATGTGACAGCTTCAGGAGAAAAGAGTCCAGTTCAGCTCTTCAGTTGATATATCACAGTGTGCACTCATAAAAGCAGTGCTATTTTATTTAAATATAATGTCTCATTTATGGTAGCAGCACTATAAACTTTACTGCATGTTTTAGTTTCATAGCATTCCTTGCAATAAAAGGCGTCTCAGTCACTCTTTATGCTCCTGGAAAGGATTGCTTTCCTGTAAGATTGGTCTGGCAACCAGCATACCTCAGCATGCCATTTGCCTTCATATAAGAAAGTCCTTTTTATATTCCATTGCATGTTTTTTTCTTTTTTAAAAGCCTAAGGGCTTCCTCAGAGCCTGGGCAATGCACTGCAGTGAGAAAAGGGAGGTGCAGGGTAGAACATACCTGAGGGTCAAGGGTGAATTCACTGCATTGCCCCTGTCCCCACACCCCCCAAAACACCTCCAAGATTTTCAGGTTCCCAGACCACATATTTCCTGTGAACAATTCACCATGCTTGCCACCACGAAACCTTTAGAGTCTTCTCTGGCAAACCTGAGCCTTGGCAATCAGATACTAAGAAAGAATTCTGGCACACAAATTAGTGTTCAGACATTCAGAAAGTTTCATCACCGTGCTGAAATTCAGGGTCTTTATTTGGTATATTTTGCTGCAAGCTGAAAACCCAAACTCCTCTTTCAGTGGCTGCCCACAGTCACAGTGGCTGCCCACTGTCAAATCTGTCCTTACAAATTAGTTCTTCTCAGAAGTCACACCACAACCAGAAAGTTCACGTAGGGTCTTTGTGATCTGGATATCTGGTTTCCATTTTTAGGAATAAACCCCATTAAAATATTCTACCCTTATTTTCTTTTCCTGTTTGGTGAGTTTGTGGTATGCCAGGAATGCCAGCTGTTCATTTAATACCACTCATTACTGTATATATTTTTTTTGCCTACCACATTACTGAGAAACCCTCTGGAAGCTGACAGTAGTGCAGAGCAGAACCTTTCCAGGGCAAAGAAATGTTGTTTTTCTGCTGCAAATTATCAGTCTTTGTGACAGTCACTTTTTTGGTCCACTGGCAACTGTGGTTCAGAGATTGTTTTTTTCCAGAACTGAAAGAGCTTTAAAAATAATATAAAGTTCAGCATCTGTCCTGACTGCTCTGCAAGGCAATTTTTCCTGTCCTGCCTGCTGGAGTAGCCAAAGCCCTGTGACCTTTTCTAGAAGATCAGGAATGTGCATCTTTAATAAAACTCACTCTACATGCAAAGCTGGATTTGACAGGCTTTATCATGAATTACCTTAAATCTCTGTTATATTTATATAGTCTTTTTTTTCCCCAGGAGACAATTATTGATTGTTCCTTTTGCACTGTAGACAACCAAAACACCAGCTCTCATGATTCTATTACTTATACCAAGAGGGCCCACTCAGCCCAGCTGTTCAAACATTTGTTAAATCACTTCCCAGCAAATAACAATCTGGTGCAGCATGCCTGCTCCTCATTTCAACTTCACCATAGCAATGTTTAACATGCACTAAAAACCACATGATGCATTCACAAAAACATATTTTGTCTTCATCAACAGCAGCCTGCAAAGCTCAGAGGATACTGGAAAGTTCCATAGGTAAGTAGGGTCTTAAAGGCTGTGAAAGATGAATAGATTCATTTATCCTGAAACACAATTCCTAAGAACGTGCACAGAGAAGTTCAAACAACTTGACCTTACACTTTGGTGCCCAAAGGCTGAGCCTGACTCTGCATTTATTAATTTATTTTGTATGCGCTGTAGCAGAATCCACTATCCATCAAAAATACCAGGAATCTGTTGTGATGGACACTCAGCAAACAGTGAAAAGGATGCCCAGCACTAAGACTAATGTGAGAAAACAGAGGCATGAAGAAAACCAACTATAAAGCCAGGGAGCAAAATTCAAATTTTCTGACTTAATGTCCAAGCCCCCAGACTCTTCTGGGTTCCCAAATGTGTCCTGTTCTCATACAAAATATTACTGCACCCTCAAAGTTTAGACAAGAACTTTTGAAAATTTTGTCTTTAATTACTGAGCTGTGAGTAAAGAAGTATTTCTTTCCCTGCATCTCTCCTTTTCCTACAGGGACCTTAGCAAGAATTTTATGAATTAAACAAGAAAGGAGACCATCATTTTGACTTGCTGATGCCTCTTTCTGTGCTCCTGGGATTTGCCAGGAGTGATGTAATGGGCAGCCAAGCCCACTCCAAGCTGGGACTGCAAACACACATGGCTCCCTCTCGACACGCTTTTCAGGTGAGCTGCTCCTTGGCAAAATATCAGACCCCTGTTGTAGTTTTACACACAGGTGAAAGCTGAAGGATCCACACGGCCTGTTTTCTTGCTCAGTCTCATTGATAAAGATCTAGTGCACCCTGCTACTGATACAAGGGGAAAGTGTAGATGCCTTCAGCTGAGAGCACAGGAGCTACAGCTCCTTTCTCAGGACTGCTCTGCCCACACACTCGGTGTCTTTGGAGAGTCCCTCCCTACTTGTATCCCTCTTCAGAGAATTCTATCTTCTCCTGCTAACCTTATTATCAACTGACAGAAGTTTCCCAGTCTTTCTACCTTTCTGTCTTCCTCTCTCAGAAAAGCACAAGGCACTGTATTCATAAATTTTAACACTGCAATATATACCTTGTACAAGGCAGCATTTACTGCTTGACTCTGATATATTTGTTCTCATCAGTGGCTCTCTCAGCTACCAGGGCTTCCAACCATCAATCAGCACTCTCACTTAAAGAGTAATAAAATAATAGGCAGCCCTTGTAAAACAGGAAACTAAATTCCTGTCACTCATCTAAGCCCTTTCCTCTCAAAAAGTCTGTAACTCTCATGGCAGTCAGTTTTATTTTAGAGAGCTGCATAGTGACATAAAACATGTCATATTAGTGTTGGTGGAGACCCAATAGTGTGCTCTTTGTGTTTTACATGTTCTCACATGACATAGAACCCAAAATATAAGCATTGTTATATATATATATATTTTAATAAAGCATTTTCAAAAACATTAATACATCTTCCAAGAGAGCTTTAGCCCATTGTAGTGTTCTGAATCATAAGCCCTGTCTTATCTTTTCTGGACATGCTAGTGAACACAGGGAGATCCCTCTTTTAAGTGAGGTTGTTAGACAGTAAAAGGGCTGGAGCAACAAGCCTCTTGAGGTATCATAAAATGTATTAAAATTAATATATAACAATATATAACACTATGTCCAGTGTTTAACACTGACTTGGACAATCCAAATATCGCATAGGTATTCATAAAGGTTGCTCTTTTACAAGATAAGACGTTAATAAAGGAGATTTTACAGCTTGTTCTCTTTTCAAAGCTCACACAGAATGGACAGCTGGAAGAGTAAGCCTCAATGGACTGCAAGATTACCCAGGAATTGCTTGCAAAATTCTACAGTGCTAACTTGAGCTTGAAAGGCTGATCCCCCAGTCCAAGGGGTTTGAACAGAAATCTCCATTATGAACTCACAGGTCTTGCACTCCTCAGGCACCAGACAAGAACTGCAAATGGTTGAAGGGAGATTCCGTTTGGTCAGAATGAGGATTTAGGATCAAGTTTTGACCTTTGCTGCAAATCCCAGGGAAATGTTAAGTGATGTGTAATGCCCAGTCCTGCAACAGGAGAGGCCCAGTGAAGTATTTTCCTGACTCCTGGGGGTTTAGAAAGCAATCATCAAGCTCTCTGTTCCAGTGCTAAAATCTGATATTAACAGTCTAGGGAAAAGAAAGTTTAAGTTCTTCAAGTAAAGGACTGTGTTGAATCCCCATGCACTATTAATGTACCAGTCCAAATGCAAAAATTACATTTGAGAGGAGAGTTTTCAGCAGCTTAATCAGGATTATGAACCCTAGTGAAGGCAAAAGATAGTTTAAGTGCTACTGAACAAATGAATGATAGCAAACCATACCTGTATGAAAGTTCAATTTCTCAACATTTAAAAGTCCTATAATCTTGCTAATTGGTAACTCTAGCTCTCAAAATCTGCAAGAAAAGTAAATTACAAGAGAAGAATCCAGAACAGCCTTAGGAAAGCTGAGGAAGCCCAGGAACCCAGCCTAGCTGTTACGTAAACTTGGGTTCAATTTGGCTTCCACAACTTTAAACAGAATCTATAAACTAACAAACCCCCTAAAAATAAAAAGGAGCTCAAGACTGTGTGTTTTATATCAGGATTTACTGTGTGCTTGCTCTCTGGCTGCTTCACTACACCCACCTTGACTGGCAAAGTGCTGCTGTCGTGGAACCTCAGCAGTATTTTTAAAGCCTTTCTCATAAAAAGACAACTTCCATAAAACCTCTGTGGTTGAATCGTGTTTCCAGACAAATGGCAAAGGTCTAAAGGAAAACATCAGCCCTCTAAGCCAAGCACAGTTCTCTCAGGTATCTGTGCTGTGTTCACAGCCATGCTTTTGGGAAGGTGTTAGCAAAGCTCACTGGGACTTCCAGAGGAAAGCTCTTGTGTCCCTTTGCACCCTACAGCCATAGTTAGTGAGCCAAATGGCTCAGGACTTCCCTTTGGGTTTGGTTCTTTCATTTAGTCCACTTAGATAGAGCTGTGGTGGCTTCTCCCATCTCAGAGTTCTACCCTCAAGCTGAAGTTCTCAGCACAGTGTTCCGCATTCCCAGGACAGCATCACTGCTCATCCAGCTGGCACATAAAGGTACTGGTTCTGCAGAAGCTTCTACTGAAAGCACAGTATTCCTAAGGCAGGAGCCCCTGAAAACAGATAGCACAAGTGTGGTGTACCACCCCAGAAATCATATATGAGACGCTGCAAACAGGCTGTTGACAGCCTTTGAAACACACTCATTCCCCAGAGATGGACACGAATTCCTGGGTTAATTCGAGTATTTTGGGAAGCAGATCTGCTAAAGCAGGAGCTCAGCCAAAGCACACCTCAGATAAACTGAGCTTGTGAGGACATCAGTGAGCAGCCAGTGTGCCACCAAAGGGAAGATTTCCCAAGCAGGCCTGTGGGGACAACTGGCTGGAAGTCTGAAGGCACTGGGTTTGTTTTGTGCTCTGAAAGAGCTGATATTCAGGGAATAGGAAGAGTATTTTACACTGTGCTGAAAGAGGGCCACACCAAGCAAATAACTGCTCCATTGTCTTGCTGAGCTAATGCTTTACTCTCCAGCACCTGCAGCTCTAACAGTTATTAAGGGTAAAAGAAGAGCACTTTGCTGTTTAGGTTTTTCTTGGTTGTTATTGAGCTTTTTTTTGTTTTCGTGGTCCTTTTTCCTATGTACTGGTTCTACCAAGGAGTGGTAAGGATCCCCTCTCTTGAGGAGTGCTGTAGAATGTCTGCTTATGGGAACAGAGCCTGACATCAAAGCAAGATTAATCTTCTAACTGGCAACATTTTTTAAGTAGCAGTGAATGGATTTATTCAGTTCAGAACTCAGAGTATCTTTAGGTTTCAGATTTTGTTTACAAAAATTTAGACTATTTCAATAGGTTATGTACTATTTTAAGATTCTGTTGAAGTCCAAAGTAAAGGATTTCAAATGTATTCTCTTTTCACCAATTGCTATGGATTTTAAATGCTTAATATGCCTAAAATCCCAGCTTGGCAAATTAGTTACAGCCTTAGTTCAGAAAATGAAGGTGCAGCCACAGCACGGGAGTGGCTTGATTTAGGCATATAGAATAAAGGAGGATTTATTTGGCTATGTGGGTAAAGGCACAGTCTTTTTAATGAAATAATTTTGTGTGTGCCTGTAGCTAATGTCCCTATACAAATGCTAATTAACCCATTGTTGAGTTTTAATAATTTGGTAATTTCAAAGCTCTTCTGGAACTGCAAGTATTTAAGGAAATAGGGGAGAAGAAGTTGACACTAAGAAGGCAGATTGATTATTAGATTTAAATGTGTAAATGGGAAGACATAAATGAGCCAAACAAGGCTTTCAATACAGATACTTGTCGCTGTATTTTTCTTTTTTAAAATTTATTTTCTAGTAGGAAATCACAGCATTTTTAAAGTATCAAAATTAATTTTAAAATTCTGTTTCTAGGACTGTATTCCCAGATGAACACGTTACAGAAACCCCCCACACAGTTGTTGTGAAGAGCACTGGAGTGGTAAAAATGTAAGTGTGTAGAATTGGCATTTTTGAGCATTTAGAATGTTCTCAGTGCAACTCACTGTGACTAAATTCTTTGGAACTGTCTCAAAATTACAAACCACAGAATACAGTATTTATCTGTGAAAATAAAAGATTAGTCATGGCCCTTTCTAAGACCACAGTGCCATCCATGACCCCTTAAAGCTGTTTATAGAGCTATTTATTGAGTTTACAGTGTGTATTTTGAGTGTATACAAAGCATAAGAACTAGATCTCATGAGTGATACAACTTTGTTCTGAGGACTAAGGCAATGTAATATTGGAAGTTCTCCATGAACTGTCTGAAAAGGTTTTCCCCAAAGGATTTTTTTGGGGAAAGCTAAACAGAAAAATGAGTAAATGCAGTTTGGGTGTCAGCAAAGACCAAGTCTATATAGTCTTTTATATTTCAAGATCTCTATTTATTTAGAAACTTTATTTCTCAACCTCTAGTTTGCATGTCTTTGACAACCTTCATTCACACCATATGCAAATACTGAATGTGTTACTGTTAGGAGTAACATGAGATGATTTATTATTCATTTAATCAGATCAATCTGCTAATTCCAGAAGCCTGTATTTTTGAGTTATATCAATATTTGCATTACCAGTACCTGGGAGTCAGCTAAGCATGTAGTTGGTTTAGATTTATGGAGGGCTATTAGAGGGGCTTTAGTATTCTGCATATTTAATGTAGACTCCTCTAGGATCTCTAAGGAGGCTGCTGAATTCCTACTTCTCCCTTGGTCACTTCTGGCCACTGTTGGAGGCAGGATACTGAACTGGGTGTGCCACCACTCTGACTCCACAGAGCTTATTCTACACTGCACATGCATAAAGAGCAGAGAGGTATTTACACTCTATATTAATCAGCAGGACTCTGTTTCACACTGAATACCCTCCATTCTCCAAACCAAGACTGGAGTTCAGACAAGAATTGTTAAAAGCTAAACTAGTTCAAAATACCAGGTGAGTCACTGTTGCCTCTCCAAGCACAGCACTTTTGGGTAGGCTTAGAAGTATCTTCTACTTATTTTTGGATCTTCTCCTTATATTTTTGATAAATTGCCAGAGGCATGAAGTAGCTGTAGCCAAGACAATGGCACCACAAGTACTCTTGGAGCAGCAGGAGCGTGCCCAAGGAGCTGGGACAGAGCTCAGGGTGATGCTGCTTGCAGCACAGCCCCAGCCTGGGTTCAGCTACACCCCTGAATGCGCCACTGCATTCCCATAAACACCCTTTGTGCTCTTGCAATTAACAGTATATTTTTAAGTTGAAAACCATGAACGTGCATATTTGGAACATTCAATTTGGGAAATTGGGAAAGCGTGTTCATCTGCTGTGGCTCCTTTTCTCTCTGTGTTCTTCCTTAATAAGGCCTCAGCATTTCACAGCCGCTGAAGAATCCAAAGAATGCCATTAACCAAGATACCACCCTGCTAATTAAAACGAAATACTTGTTCTGAAAGAATTCCATAGCAAATCTCAGGTCTTGCACACAGAAACTCCTTTGGAGACAAAATATTAAAGCTTTATGTTTTCCAGGTGACCTTCTGTTTTTTGCCTTTGCACTCTTTCCCAGTAATTACTCCATCACAGTCATAAGACTGTATTATTATTCTTTTATAACTTATAAACCCCAGTTTACAAAGTTTGGTCTTGAGAGCTTGTTCTCTGCTTGCTGGGTTGTTTCAAAGTGTGGCTATACCTGTCTTTATCACAGGGGAGAGAAAAGGGAAGAAGGGAAGAAAGGATTAAAGGGTGTGATGGATGAAATAAATTGGTGGAATTTATGTTCACTTGGGGCAAGGAAAGATGTCTTAGTGGCTGAAAAGAAAGGGGAAAAACCCATCAAGATTATCCCCTAAACATATCCCCTAAACGCATTCTTGAAACGTGCACATTTTGTATAATTTTATATTTTTCTGGACAGACAGACCAAAACTGCAGCTCAGATTTGTTCTCTGAGAGTTGTCATACATAAAGACTGACCTGGAAGTCTGTTTAGCACCCCAGGACCAGCAGGAACTCAAAAAAGTCTTGAGGCTGCCAGCAGTGAAAATGCTGCTGCATTCACCCTCAGAAACAAATGTGGGCACAATATCTACACAAAGTATTTCAGGACCCATGTCTCCTCACTTCAAAAGTCTAAGCCATGCCTCATTTTAATGTTAGGAGAAAAACTTATTATATATGGCATAACCACCCATTTCCTCAAATGCAGGAGACCCAAAGGGCTCCAAAGCTGATCACAACCAGCTCAGAAGCACCTGCTTTTCTTCACGCTCTCTTCTGTCACAGGCAGTACAATTCAAGGCAACCCCACAAGATCTAGCAAAATTCTTGCATTGATTTATCATGTGCCTCTGTGTTTTTGGACACCAGCAGTGTTTTATTTTCTCCACAATAATTCTTCAAAATGTGTCATGTCGGTTCCAATAAACACGCACCTGCCACTTTCCCCCCCATCCTCACCCAAAGGAGATTAAATCACTATTATAGTCATTAATCACTACATGAAATACTACATTTGTATCCCATGGTCCTGCATTGAGACATGTATTGCTGCTTAGAGGCACAATACACAAATGTTATGCCTACATGAATATAAATATATTTCTCTCTAGAGGAAAATAAATTGTTAAATACATCCATATTTGATTTTTTCCAGTTCTGTGAATTGCCACAGAAGTTCCAGCTCTCAAGGCTTCTCCACCCCCATTTAGCTTTGATTCTTTACAGAAGGGAAAGGGTTTGTGAAATAACTAAGCCTGGAGCTCAGAAACTGTATCTTATTTCAAAAATGTTTGAAATGCTCTCATTTAACAGTTTCTTAAATGAAATAGAGCATGCTTTCAGGTCTGCAACATCTTGTCCTAATTTGCAATGCAAAGTTTTACAAAATCTTAATGGAATTTCAGCCTTTTTTTTTTTTTTTAAATCCCAAGAATCATCCTTCCAGACTCTCAGAGACTGGCCCTGGCATCCAAAAAAGAGGCTGAAGTCCTTAAATTATGTTAGATACCACATGTCAGGGCAGTTTAAGATAAAGAAAACTTGCTGTTCATCATCACAACAGAAGATGGTTTGCAGCACTGCCCTTGTACAGACACTGGCATGGTCCTTGATGTGTAATAAATCGCTTTACATTGTGGGAACATGGTTTTTCAAAAGGTGTTTATTTGGTTTCTTATATCAGAATGAGAAATGTCTAGTGTACTGTTAAGCCTTTTTAGTAGGTTTATTGAGATCTAACCATATAGCTGAGATAATGACTTTGCTTGCTAGCAATTAATGCTGAAACAGCAAACTACACATCCTATAAAATACAGAGCTCTCTGCTGATCTTACCCTTACCAAAGTGCTGCAGGTGACACTGCTGCAAAATGCGAGGCTTTTTTATTGTTCTTCCTGGCTGTTTGTTTGTGGGGACTATTTTTGTTTGGGTGGGGGAGGGCTTGGTACTTTTTTTTGTTGTTGTTGGTTTGGGTTTTATGGGGTATTTTGGGGGTGAGGAGTTATTTGGTTTTGGTCACCAAGTTTTCAAAATATGTGGCTTGTCTGGACTGAGAGCACTGAGATTCTGATATAACAAACATAAGAATTATATATATATATATACATACATATATACACACTCATATATATGTACACATGTACATATATACATACATACAGATATATACAGGGCATATATACTGAGATTCCATATATAACAAGAGTTTGGATTATGAATTTCAGCTTAATTATATCTGTTTTCTGAGCTCTGAGACCTGTCTCTGCATCCCATGAAACAGGTTGATACCATCACGAGATTTTTTAATCCAGTTTCAAACCAGGAGCCCCAAAAAGCAGAGTTGCTGCATTTTTGTTTGGGAAGAATGTAAAATTCTGCACAGCTCAACTCCACTCAAACTCCCTCAGAGCAGAGCCCTGGGTTTGCTCACTCTTGTTCTGTAAAACTCAACAGTGAATAATTCAAATGCTTCATTAATTTTGTAGGGACGGGGTAATGTTAAACCTGTACAAGTCTATAGCCTGAAGTGCACAGTGGGGCTCTGTACCTGGATATAGGGGGATGGAGAGGGCAGGGATGGCTCTGTACCTGGATATAGGGGGATGGAGAGGGCGGGGATGGCTCTGTACCTGGATACACAGGGATGGAGAAGGGCAGGGATGGCTCTGTACCTGGATACACAGGGATGGTTCCTCCCTGCAGACCGTGCCGGGGGACACTGAAGGGCCCGGGCAGCGCCTCGGCCCGAGGGCAGGGACGGTGGGAAAGGGATGAGGGGGAGCCCTGAGGAGGTCGGGGAGGGAAGTGAGGGGGTCAGGAGGGATCTCTGAGGGGCTCGGTGGGGTCTCTGAGGGGGATTGGGGGGCACTGAGGGCAGGGCCGGCCCGGGCAGCTCTGGGGGCACCGCCGGCCCTGCAGCCCAGAGGGCGACCAGTTTGGGGGGCACACCCCAGTAAAGGCCCCCAGTTTGGGGTTACACACCAGTAAATGCCTCCAGTTTGGGGTTCCACACCAGTAAATGCCCCCAGTTTGGGGTCATACCCCACTAAATGCCCCCAGTTTGGGGTTGTATCGCATTCAATGCCCCCAGTTTGGGGTTATATCCCAGTAAATGCCCCCAGTTTGGGGNGGCTGTCCCATTCACCCTCAGAAACAAAGGTGGGCACAACAGCTACATGAAATATTTCAGGAGCCCTGTCTCATATATATATATATACATATATATATATATACATATATAT
>WBMV01001018.1:85242-119880 GCA_013396655.1 Campylorhamphus procurvoides
CCAGTAAATGCCCCCAGTTTGGGGTTACACCTCAGTAAATGCGCCCAGTTTTGGGCTTGCACCCCAGTAAATGCCCCCAGTTTTGGGCCTACACACCAGTAAATGCCCCCAGTTTGGGGTTATACCCCAGTAAATGCCCCCAGTTTTGGGGCACTGACAGGCTCTTGGTGTGACCGTGCTCTGAAACTGCAGTGACACACAGGCCAGAACCTTCCTGTGAGGCTGGTCTGGGTCTGGGCTGCTCTTGTTATTCTATGTATGTATAAACATGCACACATATAAAGAAATGCATATATATATATATATATATATATGTACAAAATGACTCTGACCTGGAAGCCTGTTCAGCACCCCAGGATGGCCAAGAAGTCCAAACAGTCTTGAGGCTGCCAGCAGTGAAAAGGCTGTCCCATTCACCCTCAGAAACAAAGGTGGGCACAACAGCTACATGAAATATTTCAGGAGCCCTGTCTCATATATATATATATACATATATATATATATACATATATATATGTATATGTCTGTCATCTCTTGGTCTGACTTTGCTTTGGAATTACAGTGGCAGAGATACCAGAACCTTCCTGCAAATGCAGTCTAGGTTTTGGCTACTGATGTTAATCTCTCTCTCTTGATCTATATATGTGTATGTGTATGTGTGTTTGTATGTATAGACACACACACACGCCTATATATATATATGTCTATCTCAGCTCTTGGTCTGACTCTGCTTTGGAATGAAAGTGGCAGACATACCAGAACCTTCCTCCAAATCCATTCCAGGTGCTTGTTACTCTTGTTATTTATATAAACACCTATGAGAGAAGACACAGGTCACACATTTGGAGGGTTCAGGTGCCTGAAGCCTGGCAGTGGGTCAGGTGAGACACCCCCTGGTGCCCTCGTTGCCAGACCCCGAGGTTTGCAGTGTCCCCACAGCCCCAGCTGTCCCTCAGTGGGCTCTCAGCCCTGCTTTGTTGCGATGGTGACGGTGCCCTGCCAAGGACAGGGCAGTTCGACTGGTTTGGCATGACTGTTTTTCCTGACAAATTCAGCTTAGCTGTGACTTTCACCTGAAAGATTCTTGTCATTACCTCGAATGAACTGTGCCAGGTTTTATTAATTTACCAATTCATCTTAGTACAACCTAAGCAGCTCTTTTTTAGTTTCTCGTATTTTATCTTTATATTTTCTACTGAGGAAAAAAAAATTACTAAGCTTTTGATCACAAAACATAACCAAAGACCAGACTGGTAGGCTTTGAACAAGAGAACCTCTTTCAGGGAGATAAGTCTTTTGACTGCCACTGACATGGTTGTCCATGTCATAAATACACATTTGTCCATGTCATAAATACACATTTGTCCGTGTCATAAATACACATTTGTCCATTTTGTAAGTACACATTTGTCCAATTCATAAATAAACACCCACTCATTCTGTTACACCCCTGTTCTTTAACACAACCTCAGCAGCTGTAAGCCAGTTTGCTCTAATATGAATTACTGACTGGAGAACAAATGGATTAAAAATGAATGCAGGGATTTTATGGAAAGTTTTGGAGTTTTATGGAGGTTTTCCAGAGAGGATGCAATGAAGGACAAGCGTGATGCAGGCTATAAGGGAAGGATTAGACTTTCTTCATCACATAATGTCGGATGCAGAAAAATATAAGCAGACTGAATATGTAAAATGGTGTGAACTGTTCACAGCATTGAAAGGAAGGAAATCTGAGCTGCTGGAACAAATGGTGTTGTGGAGACTCTGCAGCTGAGGCTGAATCAATTCCTAGACCAGAACTGGCTGGTAACAGGGGATTAACTGAAATTTTACTTTTATATGCTTACAGTAATTATATGCAAAAATGTGATTTATGAGGATGTTTCAGTGTTTATTGCCTATCTCCAACTGAGCTTTACAGATCCTGTTGAGAATATAATAAAATGTAACATTTTGTTCCTGTGCAATAAACACTAACTAGGAAGCAATTTTAATTTAAAGCCGGTTAAGGTCTTGCTGTTTATAATTGCTAACAGACAATAACTGAGTGTATAGCGTCTATGAGTGAAAGATTAAAATTAATGATAATTAAGAGAATTAAAATAATAATAAAAGGATTGCTTTTCATTGCATGACACAGCACAAATGAACACACTCTTAAGAAGATTTCACAGGTTTAACTACCTATTACAGTTCCCAAGTAGGCAGCGCTTCAATTGACATCTAAAAATAAAAAAAAAATATGATTTGTGTTTTTGTAAATGTAACTCAGCTTAAACTTTCCACAAATTTTTGATCTTGAAGTGAATAGGAGAATTGCAGGACTAATGGAAATAGTTATAACTTTGTGCACAACAAATACCAAATGGCTCTGCTAAAAACAGCTACACTCCTGGAATTCCAGTGTCTGTGCAAACCAGTTATGATTGACTGGAATTTTTGGGGTCTGATTTTCCTCAAAAATAACAAGTGTTTCATATCTCAACTATATCACTAACACAATTTACAATCTTATAAGATCAGTGCCTTACTTAGGTGCATGTACTGAACGTGTCCCCATTCCACCTTACAAGGTCTCTCCTGTCCACATTGTCCTGTGTCCTTTCCTTGCCATCCCAGTCCACCACATCACCACTTGATTTTCAACAATTATCTTCCTCCCCTATCATTCCTAGATTAATTTTATGTTTGGTTTTGTTTTATAACTACAGAGCATAATGTATCTGCCCTCTATTGAAGACTTGAAGCCAACTTATTGCAAGCCTACAGGTGGTCTTGCTGAAGAACCTATTGTTGAAAGACTACTATTTTAATAATTTATTGTCCTTACTTTACTACTCTTTGTAGGTTATCCAAATTCATTACTGAGGCAGAGTCAGTGTTTGAGCTACCATAAGTTATTCCCATGCATGG
Source organism: Campylorhamphus procurvoides (assembly GCA_013396655.1). Lineage (NCBI taxonomy): Eukaryota > Metazoa > Chordata > Aves > Passeriformes > Dendrocolaptidae > Campylorhamphus > Campylorhamphus procurvoides. The sequence goes on from WBMV01001018.1 coordinate 88,156, forward strand.
CACAAAGAAGAAAAGCTTATATTGTAGTAATCTGGCTAAAAGAAGATTAAAGGTGGCATGTGTTTGTTATAACTTCCCTGGATATATTTCCCTCAAGTCATTTTTAGAAAAAAGAGATAAGAGAGATTGTGGTACCTTAGTTCTAGCTCACAGTTCCAATTTTGTGATGCAGACTTGTCTTCCAAGTGTCTGGTTGGCCTCAATGGGAAGTGCAGAAATCCACATTTAAATCTTCACAATGGGAGGTGGGGAATCTCCTTCGGTAGGGAGACAATTGTGTTTTGCTTATTGACTGATAATACCAGTAGTAGAATTAGAAATATAGGATATAAACTAATTTTTGAGGCTGGAAAATGGGAAAAAAGGAGAGTTAAAAGGAGCAAGACACTTGGGCTTAAGGCATATCAGTACAAAGGACCAGGGGGAAGTCACCAACTAGTGATTTTTCTTGTTATGCCTGATCTGCAGCAACCTCAGCATCTGTTGTTTAGGTCTAAACATTTCAAAGTCAGACTCTACTTTTCCTGAAATACTGATTTATTTATATTTTAAATGAATGTCTTCTTTCAGCATTGCCACACAAAACTCAAACATTTGCAGACACAGCCCTGTTTCTGCCCTACCTAAATTGAATAATGTGTTAGAAAACCCCCAAGTGTTTAGCAATTGTCAACATGTCTGTCATTTCTGTGTTGCAGCAAAATTCTTCTCGACTTTTGCTTTAGGTTTGTCCTTCTGTGCTTTCCTGTAACTGAGGGTGAAGGAAAGGAAGTTCCAAAGACTGACTGGGCTAAAATTCATTGGAGAGAATTCATCAATACTTTGGAAATTTGAACATTTGATTTGCCTTGAAGAAGTCAGTCCTCTACAAAACTATGCATGCTGAACAAGAGCAGAAAAAGCAATCCTAAAAGCAAAACTATAATAGAAAAAGCACTTTTTTTTTTTGTCTTTTCACTCCAGGCTGAATTTTACAGTATGGAGCTGACATGATGACCTTATTCAAAGTAGAGCCACAGCTTTAGACAATGAACTTTGCAAACTTGTTTGTAAGTACAAGTCATGACCAATTTCTCCTCTTTAATCCTGGGTTTGGGTAAAGGTCTCTTCTTGTACTGCAGGAAAACAAACCTTTCAGTGCTACAGATCATGTATCCTTTATCCAGCACCAAAATCCCCCCCAAAACCCCACCCCAAACCCAACCAAAAAAGCCATCAAGTTTTGCCACATTATAAAATTGCCTCTTGCCTCCCAGCAATCAATCTAGTGTGCCTTCTTGTATGGGCACAATGTACCTTAGCTAGATAATGACTCGAGTGACTCATTATTTTATAGCACTGAAAATAATCTCTGAGATGCCTGAGTGCAACGAACTACTGTTTTGATTAAGACCTAGATTACCTTGGCCTGTCTGATAACTTCTACTTCATAAAAAATTTGGCTTTTAATCAGAAGTTTTTGGTGGCCTGCAGAAAACCTCTTCTGATGGAAGCTTTAGGAGGCCTCCTGGCTGCTCCTCCTGTGTGCAGGGTAAAGCCAGAAGCCCCTTGGGTCAGCACAGGATCAAATCCACTCTGTGGGAAGGATGCAACTTCCCAGTTCTCCACTGCCACCCTGTCCCCTGACAGCTTGTGGAGGAGCCAGAGGGACACCTGACCAACACCAGAGCTCCAAGTTCAGCCTCCTCTCTAGCAAAGGCCAACTCATACCCAGAGTCTCTCAAGCTTTCACAACTGGTTTTCTAGAACAGTAACATTCATTTGACTCAGTTTCATCTCAACCAGATGAGCCAAAGAAAAACTGCAAGACAGCCAGTAAATATTTAATTTAAATTTTATTATCAAAATTTAAATTTTATTATCAAATTCACTGGATATGACTTGAAAATGAAAGGGGAAAATTATCTATTATGTTTAAAAATGCATTTTGAGGACATTCTGTATTATAAATTATGTTCTACGTTTAATGAATGATCTGCAAGAACTTTTCAGAGGCGTATGAGAAACCTTCTATAACCTGTGTCTCTTTGGGATATCCCAGAGAGAGTATCCCCTAGATTAGAGCTTGAAGAAGAGGCTCATACCCTGAACTTGAGCTCTGAGTGGAACTTCCCCTTGCCTTCCCCGGCTGGCTGAGCCGCATCGCCTCGGTGCTGCCCCAGCCCCGCAGCGCCCCAAGGCAGGACCGGGCCATTTGTTTAGGTATAAACATGTGGCACACTCCTCCCGCAAAAGTGTTTGGTTTTGCATAGCTGCCAGATAACAGCGCTGTAAATTTTATCGCTCAATATTATAAACACACATCTCCGGGTTTGCCCCCCAAGAATTGTGGTTTGGACTGGATTCTGAGCTCGCTTTTACCATTTTTTTTTTATCTGTGATTGAACCATGCATGACATTAGAGTAAAACTCAATGCTTTGCTTTTCTATTTCACTGACATTGCAGGTGGGTATTGTTTAACACAGGGCAAGCAATTTAAAAAAAATAAAAAATGAGGCTGTTTTTCATCAAGATGCAAGTGCAAACGTAAATGATTAAAACAGTATCTTTATTTCCATAATTTTCTATTGAATTTCTTACTATATGTATCTATACTGCATTACAAACATGTTAATTTTCTGATGGTTTATGAGAACAATTATTTCTGTTTGTTCTGTACATTACTGGGTTATGTCTTTTTCATGAAAATACCTCTAAGAATGCATGATCCTACCTTTTTGCTCTTGGATTCTTAGGCTTCATGTGCTATTTAAGCCTGCAGTGGTATAAAAGCTTATTTTATTGGTATGTACAGTGTCTTCACTTGCTAGTACTAATTGCAAGGTAACAATTAATGCAGTCACAAAGTCTGTGCTGTAGATGCTGGGAAATTACTAATACAGTTATATTTGTCCCACCAACTCAGCCCCTGGAAAACCTCTTTATAAATGCCCACTATCAGCAGGTGAGGAATGTCCTGATAGGGTTTAGCTGTTCCATACCTCTTCTGCTTTTATCTTAGAGCTGCTATGTGCAACATGTTGAATAAATAACTATATTTCTGGTAAAGCTCTCCTGTGATACCATGGCAGGTGTAGGGGGCCCCTGGTTACCATTCAGAATTAACTACAGAAAGAGCAGTGCCCTTCAAATTCTGGTCCATTCTGACAGTGTTTTCTACCCAGCTGATGACAGATGCAGAAAATGACAGAGGGGACAACTCCTGCTGGGTCAAAAATCTGTATAATGAGGTCAAAATACATACACATATTTTGTAACTTTTTAAAGAGCCATCACAACTGAGTGTAACTCAGTCTGTTCAGTGGAAATGTGTGTTAACTCCTGTCTGCAGGAAGGCAAGGAGGGCTTATTGTTTCCTTAGGGGGCTGCCCCAAGGAGATAATCACATGCTGTAAGGTATAATCACACAGACAGAATGAGGGGTCTGGGGCAACGTGGGATGATGGTGTTTCCACTGGGACCTTTGATTGCAGGAGAGGGAGCTGCATTGTGTTCCAGTTTTTAACCCAGTATAATAACCCAGGTGTGCTGTGTCCTTGGCCTCTCTGTGCCTGCCAGCTCTCCTGGTAAAATTGGTGTACAGGATAAAGGGGAAGGCATTGCAAAGTCTCTTAAACAGCAGAAAGAAACATGCAGGCCCTGAGAGATGTGTTTTGGGATAATGGGCTCCCACAGGCACAGTGGGGCATTTTGGAATCTCCTCAAGGTTTCTGAAACAGCCCTTATAACTGGAAAAGTCACTGAGAATTGTTCTTCTAGATTGTTGGTCTTGCAAAGTATTTAGATACGGGGTTCACAGTAACGTCAAAAGGCTCAAATAAATGAATAGAATCATTTGAATTTTTCAGAAGAATAGTATTATATGAGTGAACATATACCCACTATTAAGCAGAATCCATAGCATTAGTTATTGGGTTTTGTGGTATCTTTGAAATGGAGATTGGAGTGTTCAAACCTCTCCCTGCAGGAATGCTTACAGTTCAGAATGGCTGCTAGCACTACATGTCACATTTGCACACCTCAAAATGTTGATTTCAGTCTTATTTATCTTCAACATATGTGTGGACTCGGATCGTGAGTGAACAGAAGCAGCACCTTCATATTAGCAGAACAGTCTCCTGTGATCTGCTGCTCCCTTTGATGCTATAAAAATGCTGTTATACTGCCAATAAAAAGTTAATCTGACACACAACTCTTCTGTTTGTAATTCTGGGAAATTCAGAACAAAGTTCTGCTCCTCCAAGCTCTTTGCTGCATTCAGTTTTACATTACTATGTTGTGCAATGGTCCCAGCTCAGGCTGATGTCTGTAAAACCTTAGTCTTCTGTTGTTGATGACCTTGAATTTTCCAGACAGTAAGCAGCAGGAAAACAATGGTTTCCCTACAACAATTAGTGAAATACTAGAGGTTCTCAGGCTCCAGAGCTCTGGAGAAACTCCAGCCAACACAAGTGGACATCAGTGAGTTTCATTGTGTGCGGTAAGGCAGGTACAGTCTCTTTACTCCACAAGTTTATCTTAAATTTGTAATGCAGCTTCAGCCACACCGGGAGTCAACAACCAGCAACTGGCAAAAGCAGTAAATTCTGGCCCTTTACACCAACTCTGATGCAAGTTTCATAAGCAACCTTCAAAACAGGGCTGTTCCCATGTTTGTATTTAATTACAGTGCATTTAATTTTGGTTGTTAATTTGTGCATGGGCCATTTTCTCTGTTCTGTCAATGTAATTATCCCATTCTCGTAAAAATAACTGTCAGGTCCAAAGTGCCTCCTTTTGAGTCCCAGTGTGCATCTACAGACCATGGTTAAAGCCTGCAAAGAGCCAGGGGACTGAGTGGATGTTGAGTTTTACCTGCTCTGACCTCAGGTGTGAACCCTGATCCAGTGTCAATGACACTTCTGTGCTCATCAGCTTTGAGAACAAACAGTGAGCAAGAAGGACCATGTTGGAAGTCGGATAACAAAGCCCATCTCCCTTACCCTAACACACACTTACTTTTAAAACCTGTGAGGATTTGAAACAGCTTGAAATCTTCATGTATTTTTTCCTTGGAATATATGCTGAAAGTGCACCATAGTGCAGTTTCCCCAAATACAGAATTAGTCTGGAATTATGTGAGGCCGTTGAGGAAACTTTGTGACCGAAGCCTTGGTGGCAATTTTAGTTCTTAAACTAAAATTCCATGAGGTATTTCCTAGCCCTGCCTGTTCAGTTTCACCCTTGCTGAACCAAATACTGCTCCTGCCATTAAATCCTCCAGCTTTTTACAGGGATCTGTGAAACAGTCAGTGGAGACAGGGTTAAATACAGATCAATCTTGCTTTTTGGTTTGGGTTGTTTTTTTCTTCTTGGGAAAGCATTGAGCTCAACCAGCACATTTTGGAGGATGTATATTGGGGCTTAAACCCCAATTTTCATAAAAGTTAGGAGTAATTAAAGGTTGGCATTTGCTTTACCTGACATGATTCAATCCAGCCTGTATTTATTTACAGAGTTCTTTGCACACATAGCACACAGACCTGTGTTCTGTCCATACAACTGTCCACTGAAACATAATATCAAACTGTTTTATAAGATTCAGGTGAAAATTTCCTTTACAAATATAACCTGTAAACCCAAACTAGTTGGCAGATGAATAATCTAAACACATAAACTGTAAAAATGTAGCAATAAAGCAGACAGCTTTACTGTTACACCACAGAGATAAGAACAATGACACCCCAACCTCCCAAGGAAGTCTCCAAGTCGTGCAGAACCCACTGTAACACTGAAGTTCACAGTTTACAGAAGGTTCTTAACACTTCTGTTGCCACTTGTGTGTCACAAACCCCCAAACTTGGAAAATTCTGCAGCAGCAGACTCTTTCTTTGCTTCCCACACTCCAGGGTTTGGGCAGCCCTTTGTTGAGTTTGTTGGTGTTATCACCCTGCTCTTTGGGATAACAGGACACTCACCTGTCCCACATGGCAACAAGGAAATAACAGCAGTATTAAAGGATTAATGTCACCACAACTGGTGGCTCCTGTTTCACTCAGGTTCCAGAGTTTTCATGTTTCCATCACTGCATTTCTAGGTTTGCTTTTGTGTCAGAAGACCTGACCTGTGCTTTCCACAGGCTGCTGGACTGCTTCATTTTCATATTATCACTTCTGATCAACAGATTTTTCCCCAGTTATGACCTTATTTTTCCCCTCTGTGCAGGGTTAGGAATGTTAAATACACTTCTATAGAAGGGGAAAAAAAGCCCTCATTGTCAGCACTCTGGGACATTCAATCTTCCAGAACTACCTTACTAGGCTGGCGGGGGATAAAAGCCCAGACCTCTTTGCATATTTATTTGCATAAATGTTATCTTCAAAAATTGCATGAAGTTACAATATTTGCTTTAATGCTAACATCCAAAATGGATTGAGTTTACAATATTTGCTCTAAATAACACAGTATACAAAAACCAGAAATAATGTATTGCAAGCAAACCTACAGATGTCTTATATTGTCCTATCATTGCTTGAGGGGAGAAGGTTACATGTTCTTTGGCTGCATCTATTTTATGCCCAAGTGGTTTAAAAATATTGAAGGATACCCATGGCACATCAGGAAAACAATGACTGCTCTGCATGCTTGTTTAGCTTGTATTTGCCTGAGGGGCATGGAGACAAGGTCAGATAAACCCAGATGGGAAGACTATCTTGCTCCAGCTAGCCAGGGTTAGCTCATATTATCCACGTCCAGACAGAACAGGAGGTGACTGGGAAAAATGTTCAGGCTCTGTGAGCTTTGCATTTATCCTTAGGATAAATCTGGGATCAATAAAACAATGCTTAGATCAAAAAAGAAGTGAACATCCCCATGGAGAAACAATGACCTGAGTAAGTTCTGAGAACCTGTGACTTTAGAACACACAAACTAAGCCTGTAACAACCCAGCAAGTTTTCTATAAGTGACAAAAAAGTGTCAGGTAGATTTCACTCTGAAGATTCTCTATTATAGAAAGAGAAATTAAATATGTGGCAGAAATTAGTAAGGATCATGTGGCATCCCCAAAATGGATGGTTTTCGATATTTGCACACAGGATGTGTGTTTGTTCATCTTTCTAGGTGGATTTCAGTCTCCTTTAACATGAATGTTTGTATTCTCAGTCTGAGAGATTGCACAGGAATTAACCCAACAAATTTAAATGAAAAATAATTTTGTCACTCATTTTGTCACTCGTTTAAGTATGTCAACCCAATTTAACTCAAAGAAAGATGTGTGATAAGGCCAGCTTATTAATATTAATCTAACTGATCTGGTAGAATTTTGTGGTTAAGATATTGCCCATTAAAATAGTAATATAATCCAAACAAACAACCAAAACCCCTAAAAGCCTCACTTCTGTGAAAAAGTTATCTATTTCACTGCAGAAAGGAAATCATCATGCAAGTTCAGAGATTAAAGGAGTCTGAGCATCCCAAAGATAGCCCATGTGGCCAAGGAACACTTTTCCAGGAGAATTCCTCAGGCCTGGGCTAAATAGGGCTATTCAAGGGATGGCAGGGCCAGGGAAGGGAAGGATCTTGGAAAGCCCTCATTGCTGATCACACTGATCCCTATAAAGCACAGACAATGAGATTGAATAGATATCAACCCCCTCATCCTTCCTTTTTCCATGCAAGAATTGTGCTAACCTGATTTATTTTTTTCATGGCAGGAATACATATAATTAGAGATCAGCCCACCTGTGATACACTGACATTCAGTACTTCTTATGGGCACGAAGTTTAAATTGAGTTAGATGATGGCATAATCAGCATTAAATACCCAGGTTCCCAGCCCACAATGAAAAAAGGTATCCCTCAACCTTCTTTGAACTTGCATTCTTAGCATTCTTTCCATAAATCATTTAATAGCTGCCCTATTCATAGGAAAATGTATTGCTGAAGTTAAACAGGGGGTTTTTTTCCCCTCCACCCTCATTGGAGAGAAGCATAATAAATGACTCCCGATTTGCATGCAAGTTTGCATACCCAAAGCTCCTGTCAAGAACTAGCAAACAATAAGCTGCTCATGTCAGGACACACCGTACAGACCACAGCACATCAGTGTGACCCTGCTGCTCTGCATTGCTGGGGCTTCCCCACACAGATCTGCCTCCCTGAGAGGCACCACAGAGAAATCAGCTCAGCATCTTGTGTCTCTCACAGTGCTGCAGCCCAAACAGCCTCCATCCTCACTCCAAGGGAATTCTGAGTCCCAGAGGAACTTGTATACAGAATGGATAAGTCTTAAAATGTTTCCCTGATGACACAAATCGATTTTCCATGTGCTGCCTGGAAGCATCCATCAGTTCAGGTACTGGGCAATGCAGGATTAGCTCCTCTGTGTCACATTGCCATGAAATTATCAGCATTACAGGATGCTCAGGCTGCTCCTGCTCTTGGTGGCTGTGCAGGAATAAAGTGTGTCACTGGTCCAGCTGGACATGGCCGTGTCACAGGTCATCTACACACAATTCCAAACACAGGAAAAACTCTCCTGACGTGCCATGTAGTGACACCAGAGCTTCTGAGAGCTCTTGATGCACACTTTGGTGCTCACACCTGCTTTCTGCCTGCTTCCCTCACTCACCTGCTGGAGTCTGTCAGAGGAACACAAGAGAACTGATGACTGCAGCTCATCACTGATAATGAGCAGGCAGCAGGACAGACCTTTGGCTGCAAAGGACTGAATGAGAGAAGCAGGAAGAGTTCAGGGCAGTGCCCTCACCCAAGCATGTCTAACGTGCTGGCAGGTTCTGGCACAGAGTGAAAGCACGTCCTAGAAATTCAAAAAGCCAAGTGCAGAAAGGTTCTGTCATCTCGGGGCTGGGGTGTTCCATTCAGTCTGCCTGAGACATTCAGCAGAAGTGAAGGGCCACTTCTACAGCAGCCTCCACTATTTGTTTTGGCAACCATTTCTGTTTAAAAAGCACTCAGTTTATGCACTGCATAAACTGTCTTTTCCCCTCTGAGTAAAAGGTGTGTGAAAAGCTCCCTGGCCTGTGGTTCTGTGAGAGCAGGAGCTGAGGCAGCTGATTTTGCACTGCCCTTGTGACTCCTGCCTCCTGTGTGAATGTGCTACCCTGCTGCCTGCAGGCCTGCTGTGTTTCAGCCTCTTATGACAATCCTACATGCCCCCAATAACATTGAAATCATTCACATTTCCCACTCCATCTGCCACAGAACTCCACTGGCAGCTGGTATGAAATGGGTGTTTGAGAGGTGAAAGGTGTTTTAAGCACGGGATGTTAATAAGCACAACCCCTAAGCTTAACTTTGAAACCCAGCCAGGGAGCTGCAGTGCTGTCAGGGAAATTAAGATATGGCAAGGACAATATAAACAGTTTGATTTTATGGATTGCAGAGCTCTAACTGACACCAAAATTGTTAGGAGCTCAGGGATATGGTTTGTGAGCAGTTTGGTGTTGCATCACTGTCTGCTCACACTGATCCTTTAGCCTCAGAGAAGAAGGTAGAGCCATAATACCTCCTTTCTGTGGCTGCCAGAGAGGCAATTCCATGGGGATTAAAAGTGACATGGGTGTATCTGCTGTGGCAGAAGAGCTCCCATTGTGCAGAATAGAAAGCCCCCATGTCCTAAGCACTGCCCAAGAGCTGCAGTACCAGGGACTGCTTTGCTGCTTTGACTTCAGGGCAGCAGCTCAGCAACTGTCCATCCTCCTGTGCTAAAACTGGGGCTAAAAAATCAACTGTAAGAGAACAGGAACAATTAGAGGGACAGGTGAGGGAAAAATACAAATAATTGCAAAAAGAATATAAGGACTGTGGCTTGTTTGCATTTACTCATGAGCTAATGTTAAGATTTGACTCAGGTTTGTGCTCTTCAGCTGTTGTCCTGATTGTTCCAGTGATGACAATAGATCAAAAAAGGGATAAAAGATCAGATGAACTCTGTCTTGACATTTTTTCCTAGTAATTTATACCAAAGCAGTTAGATGACCTGCTTAATTCATGGTCATGCTGAAAATATCAGATGCCTAACAACAACAGGAGACACAAAACTGTAAACCCAAAAGCTTGTGGTTATAAAATTGTTGAAGGAAGAACAGAAAAAGGAAGAGCACAGGAAATTGAAAATACATTGTTTGTTAATGTAAAATGGGTTTATGAGTATATTCTAGTACACAAACCCACACCCTACAAATGCTTCAGGGATCTGTAAAGATACTTCAGCTCCCCATTCATGTAGTTTCTGCTCCTACAAATAAAATTTAAGTATGGGATTTCCACATATGATATTCTACACTAGATTTTGGTAAGGACTTACCATGCAACTGGTTCAAATTTTACTCATCTTGATGGTCGTTTCTGACAAAAGACAGCAATTATCTCTCTGAGCAGAGAAAGATTTCAGTGAGTGGGAAGCATTTTTGGGTGTTACATAGAAATACCTTCGTAAAAGAAAAAAGAAGAAAATCAATCAATCTGTCAATCAATCCATCAATCAATCAATCAATCACTGCTTTGGGCCCCAATAGAGGGCACTTGGGGTTCTTGAAACTTTGCAAGAGCTCTTAATGAGAGAAGATTTGATCAGGAATCTTTGTCAAAGGGAAAACAAATAGCTTTTTTACCAATTGGCTTAAATAGGAAATGCAGGTGAGAAATTAGGGTTACCTACTTCTAGAATTGGCTTAAATTGCCACCTTCCTTCTTACAGAGCAATGAATATTATTTGCTGCACAAGGCTTTGCTTTGCTGCAAAGACAGGGGATTTAAAAAGAATCAAACCCAAGCTGAGGTAAAGCACAATTTGCATTGCAATTTAGCCAACTCAGGACATGCAAAAATTCATTTTAGAGAGGTATTCTGAAAATTACTCTGCACAGAATGTCAGCAGGCAGGATATTGGGCAAGTACACTCAGGAAGGGTTGTTTGGGGAGATCAAAGTCCTTGCTGCCTTACAACTACATTTGCAGCATAAATAAGAAAACTGAAGTGTCTTTCAGTGCAGGTGGTGACAGCCCTGCAGGTTTCTGGCCCATGACAGGTACCAGCTGAGATGTCCTTAACAGCACTGCCTCCAGCACTGCAGCAGCACAGACTCCTGCAGCTGTCAGCACTTCCAGCAGGGAAAGCCAGAGGTTCCAAGAGGTGTTCAGCAGCCTTTGGGTTCCCACTTCACAGATCTGAGCTGTGGGTGCTTCCATACCCATAGTCCAGGACAGCTCCTTCCAAGCTCCATTAGAAACAGTTGTAAGGATTACTGCAATGTTCCATAAACTGGCACTGTTAGCAATTGGCAAACCCAGTGGGAAGAAAGTCATTATTTTCTTCCCCTGGGAATGTTTTCACATGAAGCGACAAAGAAACCATTGACAGTGCTAAACAGTGAAGAATTTCATAATGTATCCCATTATGAGAGAAAGGTTAGTGCATTGTAATTCAGAATGAACCTGGCAAAGTCCCATTTGCTATTTATGGGAGAGGTAAATACTGGGAGGCCTGAAATGTGATTTTCCTTTACAGATTCCTGTCCACACCTTTTGGTGTCGTCTTTGAACAGGTTGTACCATTTAAGCTCCCATCAGTTTACCATCTGGAAGGTCAGGCATTTGGAATCTTGCAGCTGAACACAAATGTTTATGCCTTGTGGAGTTGTAGATGGGGCTCTAACTGGATTGCTGGGGCACAAAGGCCTCTGAAGGCTCCATGGTCTCAGCTAAAGCAGATGCTGTTATTGCAGGACTCGGGGTTTGGGACTGATCCCATGGTCAGATGGAACAACCCTGGGCTGTGATACAAAGGATCCCTGACTGCCCACACCTTTGCTGTGGAGCCTCAAATTGTTCCTCTCCCTCATACTGGAGGGCTGGAGTGTCACAGACTCCATTGTTGCATATCCAGGACACAGAACCAGGAAACCATGGAATAAGAACCCAGGGAAGGTGTTTCTAACGAGCTCAGTGACAGGGAAGGCCCCAGGGGTTCAGCAGCAACAAACCTCAGACACAGGTAGGAACTCCTCACTCATTCATCATTAGTCAAGACACACTTGCTGCCAGGGAAAGCTTCTAATATTTGCAGATTTACCATGCGAGAAGGAAAGCAAGCAGTAACCTCTCCTGGCCACTTCAGGGCTGGATGTGCCTGGGGTAAGCCAGGAGCAGCCTTTGAGAGTTAACATTTAAACCAGGAACAAATAAGTGCAGAGTCATGAAGCAGGGTGTCCACAGTGCTATGTGAGGACAGCTGAGCTGCATCCCAGCACAAAACACACTCTCAGGGGGAGATAATCAATCAAGAATATTTCCAGGCAGAACCATTCAGAGTTCTTGGAGTCCAGATTCTCTTTTCAAGCAGCATCAGTCACTAAATATGTTTATAAAACAGACTAAAGGCCTGTAAATATCAGTGAGGTTTTAAATAGGTTTTAGTTACAGGTCCTACTTTAATGGCTTCTTGAATAGCATACTTAAAAACTAAAACACAAAAAAAAAAAAGAGCCAAAAAACTCCCTAAACCTCAGGTGCTTCTCCATCCATACCCCATGCATTGATCATATTGGTAAAACACAGGTCTTTGGCACAGCAGGGCTGCTGCTCATATAAGAATAGTCCTTAATTCTCTTATAATAGCTCTCTTTGCAGGAGCTCCAGGAACATATTGACATGGTTACCAAACCTAATTGTCTCTGAAAAACAAAAGATCCAGCTGAAGAACAGTGGTCCTCACTAGGTTCATTACAATGTAATTCTGTTTGGAGGATAAATAGGATTACATCCCACACAAACCTCTTTCCACTCCCCCTTGAACAGCAGCTTCCTGTGCCAATGGTTGCAGGGGAGCCAATGGATTGGTGGTCAGGGAACCCTCTGGAAAAAGTGCCTTTGCCCATGGAGAAGGGGCATTTTGGCAGCACTGGGAATAAGCCAAAAGTGGGGTCTGGTTGACAACATCTGGGATCAATGAGGCACAGCCTTCTGTTCTTCTGCACACCTCTGTGCAGTTCTGTCATTATGTGGGGCTGGGAACAAGGAGAGTCAAACCAAATGCTGAGGGCCAAAGGAGCTGCTTTCTGCTCTCTGCTCATTTAGCAAAATCATTCTTCTTACTATATTTCCCACCTTACTTCACCCCACACTTTCGCTCTGTAAGGCCATAATAGAACATTTCCCATTTCAGCACTAAAGAAAAGAGTGTCTTTGAGTTTTGGGAAGCCTGTAGTCCACAGGAAAGAGATTTCTGGGCAGTTTGTTGTGTGCCTGCTGAATGCAGGGCATAAGCTCAGCAACTGAACACATTTCTCCCTGTAACACGGGCAAGGCTCTCTCTCACAAATGCTGCCACTGCTGAGCTGCAGGACACAGCACAGCCCACCTGCCAGGCAGGGACTCTGCAAGGGATGCAAAATTCCCAGGGCAGGAGTTCCAGCCCGGCCTGACTTCAGAGAGACTTGGTGATGGCACAAGGACACCACCAGAAGGTCAGTTTCTTGTTTCCTAAAGCAGTGCAGGGAGGCTTCAGCTACAAATAGAGGGGCCAAGACTAGGAATAATCAGAGCAATCTTGATAGTGAAAAACTTTAAACATTAAAAAAAGAAATAAATCAAATAATTTGAAGAATGCAGAAAAATTGCAGTGGTGTTGGCTAATTCATGTGTTAAAATTATAGTTTGCTTTGTGAAATTGTGTCTGATTGGCACCACTTGGCACCAGCAGGGAGACTCTAAGGATGATTTTTATTTAGTGACAGTGTTTTGCATAATAGCAGCCAGTTATATTTGCCAGGCATGCAAATGCTGAGTGCTTAGACACAGGCTATGTCAGCCTGTGACCTTCTGTGGCTCTTGTACTGCTCCTCCTCACACAAATTGCTCAATCAAACTGTTAGGGAGACTTTGAAAGACAGCAGTAGTACAGTACACACACACAGAGCTACACACTCTTCCATACAAATGCTTTATTAAAAATGTTTTGGCATGGCCTGTAACTAAACTACACCCTTGTAGAGTTAAAAAAAGATCAATATAAAATGGTATTTATTACAATGCATTCATGTTTTCTGTCATTCCAAAAGCCTGGTCAGTGCCCAGATGTGAACAGTTAAACTTGATGCCCCTTTATGCTGCAGGTTATCCACTTGTAAATATTACACTACATAAATGTGGAACTTGAGACAAGTCTTGGTTTAAAAAAAACTTCATATGTATTTTGAAATTTTGTCTGTGACTGCAGTAGAGTGTAGGAAAAATAAGCATTATTTGTAATATTTGCACAAGTACAAACAGCATAGACTTTTACAAAATGAAAAAAAAACAAAACAAAACAAAAACACTACAGAGACTTTATGCAACATCTGCAACTGATACTTTGAAAGATCCAGCCTTTGGAATTGAAATTCAGAGACAATTAAACTTCTGACCTCCCTTTTCTTCTTCCCTCCCTCCCACCCCAGTATTCAAATTCTTTACTCAGTAGAAATGATTCATGTAGAATGTTGAGATAGAGCAAATGTGTTTTCTTCTTAGAAAACACATGCATTAAATATAAAATATATATATATATTCAGGAGAGATCCTGTTTCCCTTTTGTGAACAGACTTGCATGTGCAGGGAAACAAAGTTGACCCTGTAGTTAGAACTGACGGCACTAAGATGCAGCTGCACCAGCAGAAGACAATCCCACTGTGTTGGTTCTGCTTCCCTTCAGCTTCCATATTCCTGCTGTGTCCAGGATGATGTTGCTTTGCTTCACAGCCACAAGTCCCTGGGGCTGGAAGGGGGTCAGAGCTTTGGCAGTGTCTGCACTAGTGTGAGAGAAAACCAAAGGCAGCACTCACCATTCACGTGTGGGCTACTACTCACTATATTTTTATATTTATTAGTTATCCCTCAGTGTTCAGAACAGCTTTGGCCAAATCAGAGCTTGCTAAGCAGGTGTGGTACAGGCAGCCTGTACCAGCAACAGAGGATATTTAAAGATACCACCCCACTTGTATTAGCACTTTAAAAAGCACAGCAACATTAGTGCCATGCCACAAAAAGCTTCATGCCTAAGGCAACCTGTAACTTCTCAAGGACATCTGTAGAGGACCCTGGTTGGCAGTGATACAATGGGTGTCTGAGGAGGACTTTTCACTATTCTTGCTGTTATAACCCCCAATTTTCCAGGTACAGCTGCCAAAGGTGGAGTGTTGGTGATTGCAGTAGGTGTAACAAGTTTGGGGCTGTCAGAAGGAAGGATGCAGGAGGTCCTAGAGACAAGTTAATGCTAGTCCCCTGCCCACAGATCATCTCCTCTCATAAATAACTATGCTGTGGCATCTCAGAATCCTCCACTTAAACCTCTGTCCCCTCCCTGGAGTACAGCGTGTTGTTTGTGCTGATACTGCTGTAGAAATGGGTGTTAAACTGGTTGAGCACTGAGTTGCTGTGGCCAAGGTGAGGAGAAGGCACCGAGTTGGACCATTCCCCCATTCCGTGGCTGGGGATGCTGGCGAGTGGGGAGTAGGAGTTGAAGCCCACCATGCTCTGTCCCACTTTGTCCATGGGTTCTGAGCTGAGTCCCAGAGGCCCTGAGCGGCCCCCCGAGCTGGAGCCGCTCACATAGGCTGTCATAGAGGAGAGGAAATTACTGAGGCAGGGGCTGCTGGAGGAGGGAGGGGGGGATTCCTTCTCCCCTGAGCTGTCAGTCCCAGGGGAGGAGTTTCCCAAGATGTCCTGGTGCTCCCCAGCTTTGGGGCTGACACTCAGGGTGCTGTCCTCTGACTTCTCAGCTGTGGCAGTGGCAGCACTTGCCTCCAGGTCAGATTTTCTCTTCCTCTTCCTGCGGAAGTTTCCATTGTCAAACATCTTTTCACAGTTGGGGTCCAGAGTCCAGTAATTCCCTTTTCCTGTCAGAAGGGAATTAAAGCACATTTTTAGCTTAAAAACATGTATGCAGACAGAAAAGCACTCATCCAAGGCTTTCAAGGGTTTATCTCATTTCACAGAAACAGAACAATTACATGAGTTAAATGTGTGGTTTTTAGGCAATGAAAACCAGGAGTCTGTTGAGTTCAGAATAAATAAATAAATAAATAAATAAATAAAGTTTGGGCTGTGTCCTTTAGCCCTGACTCTTCACATGTGTAAAACTACAAGTGGAGACACTGGGAGGGCTTTATGTTTTTTTTTTCTTGGTGAAGGAGGGAGATTTTTGGTATATAGCTGATCTTCTCAATTTAGAGCAGAGAGTAATCAAATCCCATACTGGGCAGTTCCTCCAGATTCAGTGGGGTAGGATAGGTTTCTAATGAGATATAGGTTTCTAACAAGATATAACCAGATTTTTGGATCTCTGTTGCAGTATAATTGAATGTGTTTTAAACATTCCCAAGGGTTCTTAACAGCTATTGATAGAAAACAATAAATAGAGGAATATCTGGCAGCATGTCAGCCAAGGGGCTGGAAATGGCAGAGCTGTGGTTCCAAGGAAAACACTCCTTGAAACAAACAAAATGAAAGCAGCCCCATCTCCTCTTGAGAATTAATGTTGACCCCCTGAAGCTGTTGGATTTCTCTGACAAATCTGAATTTGCCTTATCCCCTTTCCGTTAACTCCCAGTTAAGTTTGACACAAGTCATGCATTACACCAAATGGGGCTTGGATGTGCCTTTCCCACTTAGGATGGTCCAGTGATGGGTTCTCAGGAAGACCCAGGGCAGGACAGACCTCCCTTCCCTGCAGGGACCTCACAGCAACACCGATTCCCACCTGAGCTATGCACACTTGCCTTCTAGCTCAGAACTTTGACAACAGAAGTTCTACTCTGTTTGTCCTCCATCTAGGCTATGACTAAGTGCTTCCTTACCCTTGAGGAGGGGTCATGACAGGCCCTTTACAATGCATCAGGCATTTTTAAATGGATCGAGTTTAATTAGAAAGGGGAGAAAAGAAGGGAGAGAGCTCTACCTGGATCATCTTCATCTCGAGGCACCTTCTTGAAGCAGTCGTTGAGGGACAAGTTGTGCCGGATGGAATTCTGCCAGCCAGCCTTGCTCTTGTTGTAAAAGGGGAAATTGTCAGCCACGTACTGGTAGATCTGGCTCAGGGTCAGCCTCTTGTCAGGCGCCCCGTGGATTGCCATGGCAATGAGGGCAGAGTAGGAGTACGGGGGTCTGACCAGCTTCATCAGCTCTTCTTGGGACGGCAGAGGGAGCCAGCCCAGGTCAGTCCCTCCCAGGCCGTGCATGTTGGGCAAGAGCTGCCTTTGCATCCCATAAGACTGAGGGATGAAGGGGCTGGCGTTGGAGCCTGGGAGATACGGTGGGGGGGTCATGGAAGGTCCATTCAGCCAGAGGTAAGGGTTGGGAGTGGCGCTGTAATCCGGCGTCTCGAAGGTGCTCGGGCGCTGTGGGCTGGGGACGTTCTGCGGGTGGAAGAAGTTCTCATAGTAGATGTTCATCTCTGGAGGCTCCTGGCCGATGTTGGGGAATTGGGGGCTGCAGCGAGGCGGGGAGTGGGCCGGGGGCTCGAAGAAGCTCATGCTCTAAGCCAGGCGGCTGGGGAGCTCTGCCACACCTGTGCTAGTGCTCCTTCCCCGAGACAGGTGCATCACCTGGGCCCTGCCCTAGCTACTTATGCACCTGGAAATGGTTCAGCCTGGGTGAGGCTCCACCCCACGGCCCTGAGTGGCTGCAGATGAGGACGATATCCTTTTTGGAATGCTGGCAGTCCCAGGCAGTCATTGATGTCACATCAAGCGAAAGGGAAAGTTACAACTGGTTATCTTCTTAAATGAAGGAAGGAATTTTCCACTGATGTGATGCACATAAAGAAAGCCTAAGGTACCTTGAAGTTAAAACTCATCAGAGAAACTCCTCTTCCTACCTTTTGCTTAATATTAAGTAATTTTTTTTATTAAAAAAGCCATTTAGTGCTGCTGTTATTAACACCTCAGGATGCAAAAGCCATTGTCACGAGTCAATAAAACCGTAGGGTTACATATATTCAAAGAAAAGAAAAAGGAAATAAGAAAGAAAAGGTCAGACCTTTTCCTTTTGTAACTTTAATTGCAGAGCTGCTTGTACTTCCCCCTAGGCAATCACAGTACTACAGGCAAATTCTGGAGCTGGTTACTCACCTGAGTAATCTTACTGATAGAAACAGAATTAACTCCCTAGAGTAAGGATTCATCTTCTGAGAAAAAAAAATAAATTCAAGCTTTATCATCAAACCTTTCTTTAGATCTTAAATTGGTGAACTGAGATGGGAAATCATTGTCTGCTGCTTCCTCTTTGCTGCAGGATTGGTGCAGAGAGCTCATGAAACCTCTTAGCACCATTTCCAGGCAGCAAAGTGGGGGCAGTGTTCAGCTCTTTTTAGCTAAGTCCCAGCAACCTCATTTGTACTCATTTGTACATTTGTACTTTTTACAGAGAGGATTACAATTCACTAAAAATTAAGCAACAAGGAACAACCTCTGGCGCTTTTATGACTTGGGAGATTGGTGAGTGCCTTGCATGGCACCCTGCATGTGTGAGGGAGGGAAAAGCAGAGCTGCAATCCCACCACCACCTGTCTCAGCTCCTCACCCCATGGAGTTAAAGCAGAGCTGCTGTTCCCTTCAGAGTGATATTTGCATGTTGTTTGGGATTAGGGCACATAGATACATTTGGAACTTGATTCAGCTTTAACACCCAGGCCATTACAGAAGGTTCTGTCATGACAGTGCCTTTCAGAGAGCTCTTGTCCTATAATTCCTGCAGGAACAGGAGTTTTAACCCGTGGATTTGAATTCCTGGCTGTACCAAAGAAGTTCTTGCTTTGTTCTTGCATTCATCTTCATCTTTTGTGCTGCAGCACCACCACCAAGATCCCCCCTCCCTAAGCTTTGGGGATTCACCCATGTCATGTCCATAGTGTTGTTATTTAGAAAGGTATGAACAAGGTTCCACTGGAAATACTGGTAAAATATTGAGTACAGGGACAAAACCAGCCAATTTGCCAGCTCAGAAAGGCAGCCCTACAGCTGTTATTTTAAAAATATATGCTTTGCCTGCACAGAAAATCATTCACACCTTGACAAACAAGCTGTTTATTTAATTTGAACAACTGAGAGCTCAGAGTTTGTGCAGAGACACACATTAAACAGACAACAGTTAAGTGGAACATACTGAGATTGGCTTCTTTTCTAAGTGACCACTGCTGTGCAATAGGTGGCTTGAAAACAAAAACAAACCAAAAAACAAAAAGAAAATATTAATTTTTCAGTAACTAAATATTTGAGTACCTCCTTCTGCTGGTTTAAAGGTAAATGGGCAGGGAAAATGGACCCAAGTCAAGAGAGATTACAAGTCAGAGTTACAATTCACTAAAAATATCACAATTAATGCAATGATACAGAGAAAAAGTGGGTTTAACCCACCAAAACAGATGTATAACCCAGCCCCCTGGGGCACAAACAGAATGGTGTTCTTTGGCCTCTGTGCTGAGCCCCATGTGGACCCCCTGAGTGCACAGTAACAGGAAAGGAAAACCTGTTGGGGAGGATGATGGCCACAGTCTGGTTGAGAGTGGCAGTCACAGTCCTGTTCAGATTCTGATTCTCCTCTGGTTCTGACCAGTGGTACCAGAAGTCCTCAAACCCCAAAATGATCTATGCTCAGGTTCAGGTGGGAATGGCCAGCACTTCCCCCAAGGCAGGGAGTTTCACAATGGGTGATTTACTCCATGAGTCATGGGATATTTTTGGAATTTTTGATGGCCCATGAGCAGAGACGACCCCTCAGGGGGGTGTGAAGTTGCTGATGCCCCCCCAGAGGGGAAACACTCCCCTGTCTCACAGGGCTCTTTAACACCCACCAGGCACCCTGAGGTGCCAGATGTGCCCTGGGCAGCTGCTGCCAATGATCCATCATTGCCAGTCCATCAGAAATGGCACAGGGGGTGTAGAATACACAGTTTTGGTTACGCCCACACAGTGATAAACTGGTCCCACACCCTGTAACCAGGATACTCCTTCTTCAAGAAACCACTCTGAAATAATTTTTGACTCCGCAGGGATCTGAGCTACAAACATGCAAACAAGTGTGAAAGCAACATTGCCTGCAGCTTCCTAAATAACTTCCTAACATATGGATATATTTTAGAATGATATGTTTAGGCCTGCAAATATTGTCACAGTTATTGCTAATAATCCCCCTCATTATTTACAGAAGAGTCAATGGAACAAAATGTTTAAGAAATGCTCAGGAATAAAACCACTTTTACAATCAACTAAGACCAAGAATATAGTGAGAAAAGTAAACATAGTAAATTTTTGACTGCTCAACAAATTACATTTTTGCCAAAAAACGGCCCCTTTGAAAACAAGAAAACCCTGTAAATTTATTCTAAGAAGTAAAAATCCATCTGACTGCATCATGGGCTTGGATGAGTGACATCGAAATACTTATTCCCTGAGGTGCTCTGCGTGCACAGTCACAGGTAAAATGCTCTGAAGTGGGTGCTGAGTGAACACAGGCTCTGAAAACACCCCAGGCTGCCCCTTGCAAAGGGGAAAAGCATTATTTCTGCAACCAGTTGCAAAATTTCCCCTGCCAATGAATCCTGCTGAAGTTTTGGTGCTCTGCAGCTGCCTGAGGATGCCCAGCAGTGCCAGCCCTGCCCAGTGTGACAGCTGAGCAGTGTCACACAGGGCTGAGGTGGAGGGTGGCCAGTGCTGCCTCCAAAGCAAGGAAGTGCAGAGACACCTGCAGGCTTCTGCCCGAGAGCTGGCAAAGGGAGGGCAAAGGTCTGATCCCTTCCAGCAGAGACACCATCCAGGCAGCAACACTTTCCTGCCAACTGGCTGAGTCTGATTTCCTCAGCTCTGAGTAAACAGGCACTCTGAGCAGCACGGGCACACCTTGGTGCTGCAGGGCCACTGCAGGATGTGCTCCTGTGCAGGATGTGCTCCTGTGCAGGACGTGCTCCTGTGCAGCACTGCTGGGCAGGCAGGAGAGAATCAGCTCTGCCCAAGCTGAGCAGGGCTGGTCAGAACTGGAGGTAACTGAATATTGCTGTGGGGTTCTCACCTCTGGCACTCCTTTTCTTGGCAGGGTTGGAAGGAGGCAGCAATTCCAGAAGCGAAGGAAGAAGGAAAAATGGTGAGGCTTCCATAGAAAGAGGCTGGGAAAAGGCAATATGCTGACCAAGTTAAATGAACAGATCATATTTAGGATAGGAAAACTCTGCAAGTAAAATGCAGGCTGATGCTGGAGACACAGTTTAAAGGTCATTGCACCCCAAATGCCTTGGGTTTAGGGAGGTCTGCTCTGGCTAGGCAGGAGGTTTTTAGCATTTCTTTTTACACCAGTGCAGTGCTGAGTGCATGTCTCTACCAGCTGGAAGTGTGATCAACCAGAGATTGCTGTCAAACCAAAGACTGTTGGCAGCTCTTGTGCCATTCAAATATTTGCTCCTCACAATTTAAGTGAAGCTCCAAAACCTGCAAGGGTGAAGCTGAGCACTGCAGAGCATTTGTTCTCCATAGGTTTTCTAGGTCAGCTCCCACATACCCCTCTACTCCAGCCAACAGTAATATTTCTTCACAAGGACTGTCCTTTTATAAAGGAAAAGATAATTATCTGAAATCTTGGGTTATGAAAGGTTCAAATTCATTTCATATTTAAACTAAGATTCCTCAGCATTTTTCATTTCTCTCAGTGCTTCTGAAATGCAGTGGCTTGGGAGAGGTGTGCACACACCAGCACAGCAGGAAGCAACATCACAGTGGGCAGAAAATAGAGAATAATATGAGGAACATTCTACATTTTTGTAGTTTTGGCTGAGATACACCAAACTACTTTCTTAATTGGATTTTCCAAAATTATAAAGAAAAATAAAGCATGATACCTGCTAGTCTCACAATCACCTTTAGGTCATCATGTTGTTTCAGAATGTTTTAGAGAACTTAGGCCAAAAGCACCCTGTCTGCAGGATACAAAGTGCAGCAGAGCACAAAACAACTGTGAGGGCTCAAGCAGGTTCAAGGTTTTTTTAGTTGGATTCATCCTGGCAAACCTTATAAAGTGCTGCATATCACTTGCCCCTCACATAGGCACCATCAAGCACTCTGCATCAGGTACTTCAGCTAGATAACCAGAAACCAAACTGGTTGTTTACACAGGATCCAGCTCATGAAACACACTGCCAGATGATGCCATGGTGCAGAGATCTGGTGCTGATGAACATGAAGTGTGGGTTGTACTGATAACATTGTGTGTGGCCCCAGTCATGGTGTATCAGCACAGTTTAACACCTCGCTGAAGTTCATACAAATAGTCATGTGGTCCTAAAGAAGAGCAAAAAATTGTGTTTGAAAGAGTTCATGTACAAGTCAGTATAGCAAGAAACCCATCTTGTGGGGTTTATTAACACCCTGAATCCAGAAACAGCTCAGTATCCATCAATAAGACATTTTCACATAATGAAAATCATCTATGTTCTCAGTTGTCAAGTAGATTAGTTTTAGAAGTCTTCATGTCTTATTCCTATAACCATCTGCACAGACCAAACCATCAGGAGAAAAAAGGTGCAGCAGACAAAGAAATGTCACCTCAAGGACATTACAAAAGCATAAGAAATGTAAAATACAGTATTACAAAACAAGGGAACGGGGCTTTATTTCTAGAATTGCAGGTTGAACATTAAATTAGAGGGAAAGGCAATATCATTTGGATCTCTGCCATAAATGCTGCAATGCTCAAATGCCCTTAGACTTTTCATGTCCTCCAGAACAAAATCACTGTGGATTTTTAAAGCCACTGTGTAACTGAGATTTTAGAAGGCTGTAAAACCTTGTAAGGGCTTGTGGTTGCTTTCTGACCATGAGACCTATGATAAAAAAAAAAGTAAATAAAAGTAGTCATAACTCCAGCTTCAACAAAGGCTTTCACCATCTTGCCAGCACATAATAAATATGATGGAGGGTATTGGGTGTCCCCTGACCTGTGCATCAGTCAGGACAGGCCATAGGGCAGGCAAAGAATCTCCAGCTTTTGGGTTTGGCTCCCATGGGATCTGCTGCACTTGGGGACACAGATCCTGCTCAGGAGGGACAACTCAAGGCTCAATCACACAGTCTGTAACAAATCCTTCCCAAGGTGTCCCTCTCAGTTATAGGAAATTAACACAAATACAGATATTTCAATCATCAGACTTTGACAGCCTCACTGCTGCTGCCACCGTCCCAAGTGTGTCCCTCTTTTAGATTATCTGCTTGTTCTTCCACACTCACCACTAAATGCTTGTTTCTTTTAGTAATCAATAGTGCTAAAATCAAAGGAGCTCTGGTATGAAGACCATCATGTTTACCAAGGCAATTCACCTGCACATCTTTCCAAAACCCCTCAAAGTTTAAATTCTTGTGCATTCCAAAGGAATTAATTTATTCATTTCAATGATTTAGAGAAAGAAAATGGAACAACGTGTTAATATTTCTGCTTCAGTCACATTTCAGCATCAAGCTATTTGCTGGGATGGATAAATCAGCCTCTCCTGCTCCACAATTCAAATGGAAATCTGATTGAAAAGCCATTTTAGAACCAACGATTTTCCAGAAAACGTAACTTCCTTTTTCAAGGAAAGAAAAAAGTGTTATTTAGCGTTCCACGACCTTTTGTACTGGCACAAGACAAACACTCGGGGAAAATGAAATAGCAGCTAAACCCGGTAAGTGAGTTGGTGCAAGTGCCGGGAGCTCTGTGCGGACACACCCAGGCAGAGAGCAAATCCAGGTTATTTGAGTGTCCCCGGGCTGGAACTGCAGCAAACCCAGATAACCCGGCTCGGAAAGGGCTGGGTTACGGCTTGATAATCCCTGTCCTTCGGGTTTCCTGATGTCCTGGACGGGAGAGCAATCGCCGGAGAGCCGCGATATGGGCGGAGTATCGCGACTGGTTATGGCCCCCTGGTGCCGATGTGTGGGTTCAGTGCGGTCCTGCCCTGGAGAACAGGCACAGGCTCTTTTCCTGGGGTGATCCCCCTGTCCCCTGGGCAGTATCACCTGTAAAAATCATCCGTAAATAGGTATCATCCGTAAAAATAACCCAGGGGATGTGTGAGCGTTTGAAAATTGTCCTGCCAGAATCCTTCCTTTGCTTTGGAATTCTGTGTAGAAATTCTGGTACATTGAGAGACTTAGATCTTTGGTTTAGATTGGTTTCCCTTCCTTTTTTATTTCCCAGCCCTGATGTCCAATAGTCCTGTTTTCCTTTCTTGTTTAAAGAAGTGAAAATGCAGTTGTTAAGAAAGACTCTTTGAGTTATTGCCTCGTGCATTAGTGGTGTGGAGTGGGGCAAAGCAACTGAAATAAAGTCTTCACATTCCTCAGTATTTGTAGAATCCAGGTATCCAACCACAATGTGCTTTAGTGCACAATAAATACAATATTCCAGGCTAAAAGAGCTGCATCCAAAGCTACTCTATCCAGGGCTGTTTTCCTTTTTATAAAACCATACAAGCAAACACACTGGAGAAGTCTTCCATCAAAATATCTGTCAAACACGGAGTGTTTTTAAGACATTTTCTAGCTGCAAGATTCCTACTGGCTCACCAAATCAGCCTCTTGTTTTGGCTGCCAGCCTGTCAGCTCAGGGCACAGATACCTGAAATGCCTCTTTTCTGCCTCCATCACCTTGGTGTGCCTTTGAATGGAGCAGTGGTAACACCACCAACAGCACCTGCCACCAGCTGAGCTAATCCCAGTGATGGGAAGGCCATCAAGGTTTAATTAGGAATGAGAGATCATTCACATCTCTCACATGACTCTGGTATTAAATGCAGGTTGAACACCCACACATAATGGGGCATCTGGAGGTGCAGAATGCATTAATACACAGGCAAAACTCCTCAGCCCCGTGTTTGTTGCAGCTCAGACACTCACAGGGGCTGTCTGATCCCAGAGTCAGCCACAGGGAACACCCCTCATGGCACAGAGGAGCTCTGCACTGAAAAAGGATAATTCTCTCCAAATCCAATCAAACCCAACTGTCCTCGCTTTAAAACCACGATTACATTTACCTAACATTTTAAAGTTTATGAAATCCACGGCTGAGCCGGGGTTTGTTTGCAGAGCAATTATTCTTTACAGTGTTAATCTTTAGCACACACTGCATCCTGATAGCAAATCAGAACAGAAAATCACAGTCTGAGTCAATAAAGAACAACCCCTCTCCTCACCCCGCAGGAAATAGTGCCAGTGCTCAGCCCTGCCAAGCCAGGGCAGCCCCTGCAACGTGGCTCAACGTTCCCCCTCAAAAGGACCTTGAATGGCCAAGAGCAAGCAGGGACTCGGTTCTGGGAGGGGAACGTAAATAAGTTCTGGGCTAGAGACTAATCCAAGGCACCCAGGAGAGGAGATGGATGCAAGCTTTTTGCATGGAGGCTTCTGTATTTCTCAGAAAAACAGATCCATATAAAAAGTCAGACACGACTACATCCAAAAATTAATGAGGGAAAGGATTCTTAAACTGTTTGGTTTTCCTCCTTCCTTAGAAACAGTTTTAAATAAAGGGGTGGGCTTTAAATTGCCTGAATTCTCTCGATTTCTACATGAGCAGGACCCCGTGTTTGGTGAAGTTATTCCTTTTCTCTTCCCACACTCTGGAGAAGTGACCTGTGCTTTTGTTTTAAACAGAATGCCCTAAGTGAATGATTCCCATGGGTGTTGGCATATACTGAGCCAAACTCTGGGATAAATGTCCCACCTGTTAAAGAGATTTGCACTGAAGCTGAAGAATAAAGGAAGAAAGGTTCTTTTGGTATTTTCATGAGAGTTAAGCTAAAATCCTTGAAAACAAAAGAGGGAGTTAACAGGGCTGGATGGCTATAAACCCAGCTCCTGGACCTCAGCTGATTTAAACAGAAGCCAGATTTAATAACAAACAAACCCACTCTCTCTTTCCTACCTTGCTAATTTAAAAACATGGTTAGCAGTTCTTGTTCCACAGTGCCCTCATCCCATGACCAGGGTGGCACAGCCCCACCTGGGAGCTTGACAAGCTTTTGGTGATTTCAGCTGGATCATTATTTCAAAAATGCTTCCATTGCTCTTCCAGAGTCAGCAGCTTTGATTGAGAGTCTGTGTAGTTGTGAGAACAGCAAAATGCTTATGGATTTATCCCAGCCCAAAGCACAAATCCATACTCATTAGTGCAATCAATGCCGAGTCTCATTATGGCTGGATAGACTGGAGTGTGTGATTTACCAGCTGTGGAGCTGCTGAGACACTTCATATTCAGACTGATTCAATCAAATCATCTCAGTCCACTGCAGCTTCTCAGCAGTTTGGCAGCATTCCAGGTTCTTCCCTTGCACACACCTGAACTCACTGTGAATAAAAGAGTCTGTTCCACCACTGTCACCAGCAATGAAACTGACAGCAAAAATGCCACGACACCAAACCCCTGAATAACAAATGGGTTCAAGGGAGAGACCTGACCTCTGAATGCACTTTGTCATTGACATTTCAGTAACTTCATTAATGTGACTCAAAAGTATTGGCCTGTCCACCCATCCCCTGCTTTTCTAAGAGCTGTGAGCAAGTGCTTGGCATGGGTTTTTGCCAAGCTCAGGTGAGGAACTGCTCTTCAGGCAGTCCTTACAGCACAAGGGCTGCTGCCTTAAACACTCACAATATCATAGCTGGTGATCAAACCTCCTCCCTGACTCTAGATCCTTTCTGTCCTCCAGACTGAGCAAAACTTTCCGCTGTTACTCCATCACAGCTTCTTTCTATCAACTAGAAACAAGCTAGAAAAGGGGAAAATTCTTTATTTAAAATTCTGCACTTTTGAAATTTGAGGAAAGCCAATCCTCTTTCTCTCCTGTAGACTGTCATGTCCCAACACAGAGAGACAGAATCCCATTTTATGAGTCCTTAAAGATAGGGCAGGACTTGATGAAACAAATTTGAAAACTAGAGAAAAAGCCAAAAGGCAGACAAAACAACACCAATAAGGAAAATGAAAACAGAAATCCAGTGTTGCCTAAAGTGTCTGTGGACTCCTCATGGAATAACCAGCGTGGCACATCATACCCCCACTGGGAGTTGGGATGGGATGATCTTCAGGGTCTTTTCCAAATCATTCCATGATTCTACTCACCCCCAATTTCTCTTGTATAATAAAGAAGATTACAAACCATGTGTGATACAGATAAAAGTTCATTGTTGAGCAGTTCCTTCAGCAGGCACACAGGTCTATCACACATTAATTCTCAGTGCAGGAACAATGTGTTCTTAAGGTCTGTAAAAGCTTTAATAAAACTCTCCTTCCTTCTCAGAAACCTGATCCTTGTTGACTTAGACTCTGACCACCTTCCTATAGCTCACTCCAGCTAATTTCTATTGAAATTTTAAGAGAATGAAGCTCCCTGCCAAAATGAGCAGTTAAGTCCTAATTCCATGATGAGGACTCAGTCCCACCACATGGCACAAACAAGGGCTGATAAGGATGCCCCTGAGTATCCTGCCAGAGGGGAATGCCAACATTGCTGCCTGTGACCAGACCTGGGACTGCACCGACACAGCAGCTCTCCTGGAGCTGGACCAGTGTCACTGACACGAGAGATTCCCAGGTAGCTGAGCCTGTCTAAAGCTCAGACTCTGCCCAAACTGAACATACAGGGCACAGCTTAAATGCATCTTGCATGTTGAGAGGGGAAAGGCTGGACAGATTCCAGCAGAAGCTCCCCCTGCTTCAATAATTCCCTTCAGGAGCATCCTGGAGTAAATTCCTGCCCTCTGTGCCTCACCTCAAAGACCCTCAGGTTCTGTGCCACCTGAGCAGACCTGCCTCTGACACAGCATCTACAGGGCTGTTGAGCCTGTGACAGAAATGGCAGCAATCAGTGCTGAATTAAGTTTTTAATTGCCAGATTGCCACACTGGCAATTTATTATTCCAGGGCATCAACTGTCCATCATGCTATGTTGTTTATTTGGACTAAATGGCAGCATTCACAGTTTCTGGAAACTTGTGAGTGGCTGGAGCTTGTTGTCCAAACATCCTTAGAATTCCAGTTCTATGCATGCCTCCTTCTTAACAGTTGTTTTATTCTTAGTTAATTTTGGTTTTCTGCTCAGAATTGATTTACACAATTTCAGGCTTGAAACTTGGACTGGCAAGTAGAGCACAATCTGTGGTGTGTGACAACTAATGAAATTTTTGCTGATATTTAGTAAATTAAGTGGGAATCTAAACCCTCCATCAAAAACTGTACTAAAACCTGGGCAAAACACAAGGATAAATCTTGAACCACTGTCTTAACACTCATCCCTAAACACTTTGCTCCTGCCTTCCTGTTGTTTGTTTTTGGGCTCTTCCTTCCATTTTTCATACTTTTTTGAGTGGCACTGCTTCAACAACAATCTGTAATAACAGCTTGAGGTAAAACTACTATTCCACTCACCTGCAAACAAAGCTGCAAGATACAATCCCAAAGCTAACCTTTGACAGGTATTTTGACAAAGAATAAACAGTTGTTAAATCATCCTTTTCTTACTCATTTCCAATAAACCCAAACCTTTTCTTTCAAAATACTTTTTTTAAAAAAATGTTGTGATATCTTCAAGGTATCTGCAAGGAATACTGAAGGGCAGCTTTGGTACCCTCTCTCCTCTTCCTTCAGATGTTAAATGTGCACCCCTCAACATTTCACTGTCTCCCACTCACAGCCAACTTTCTCTAGTAAATGGAGTGTTTTTTCCTGGGAAAGCCTTATTGCCCCTCTGTGCCTCCTCAGCAGCAGTGTCAAGTTGCTGTGAAAAGCAAATGAACCAAAAAGGCTCTCAGTGTTCATGCCAAACACTGTAGCTGCTGTTTAAACTGGACCCCTTTTGCTGTCTGTGGCTCCTCTGGTGAAAAGTCTTTCTTGGTGCAGTGATTATTGCAGTGGAGAATATTTCAAACCTCTCCCAGAAAACAATGTCAAACTATTCCTGTAGAAAACAGCTTCACTTTGACAACTTGCAAAGAGAGTGTAAATTCATGAAATTAATTATTCACACTGAAAATAAAAGTGTTCACAGAAATACTTATGCTTAGAACAAGCTGCAGATGTCTTGCCACTGATTCAACCTCTCAGCAAGGAATAACTTCAATCTCTTTATCTCTCCTATATCTCTATAAACATCAGTCTCCCCCATGCACAGCATTATACATGATCATATTTTATGTATTTGGTATAAACCAATGTAAGTGTCTGAAACATAAAGAGATGAGTGAAGGAAATCAATTATTCATCTTTTAGAAACCTCTCTATTTGGACAACTTCCCTGCCTGTAGAAAGAGCTGACAGGTAATAAAGACCCCGAGAAGCCACCCTGCAGTGCTGTGGAGCCTCCCCCCAGTGGGGTATCATCTTCCAACTACCTCAGGAGTTGGGAAGACACAGAAAATCATTTAAAAGCAGCAAACTTGGACTCATAGAATTCCATGTGCTGTCAGCAAGAAACTGTTACCTTTTATATGATGATACATGGAGATTTCAGGGAGAAAGGCTCGAGACACATAAACCAGACTTTTAACATTTTATTGAACAGCAGAAAATGCAGCTTTTGTTCGTCGTGCTGCTGGATGTGGATTTGTACAGGTGTAAATAAAGTCTTGCATGTTCCCCACACAATAGCTGCTGTTCTGAAAATAACTCAGGCATGTGTCCCAGGGTGTCCCAGCCCTGGCCATGAGTGGGGTGGGACTGGGAGGGCAGAGCAGGGTGCTGGGAGCAGCAGAGGCACCTGGGGCTGCAAACACAGCCACAGCCACCGAGCACATTGGCAGAGGCATTTCTGTGCTGAGCCATCTGTTGCCTTGACTACACTGCCAGAGAGAGTGTAAGGAGAGCTGGGCTGTGAGAACATGACTTGGCTGCTCTTTGGGGAGAGCAGGATGTGCCTCACACCGCACAGGAGGCATTGCATTGGCCCCTCAGGACAGCTCCGTTCCCAGGGCGGAGGGGTGTCCCCAGGGAACACACGATTCCCCTTGACCTGCACAGCCAGAACAACCTTCTGTTCCACGTCCCAGTGGGCACATCCTGCAGCATTTTCTTCAAATGTTATTTCTTATTATCACATGTAACTTAGGAGAGCCCACGAGTGCTGTTCATATTCTCTATCAGCCATCAGTGCCTTTCCTTGAGTAGGTGGTGCTCTAAAACAGAATATATGTTTGTGTATATTTTTTCAGCTGAGGGTTGTAACAATTAATCACAGATCTGTAGAGGAGGGTTTGAAATGGTGCTCCACAGACTGCTTTCCATCTTCCATGACTCTGGAAATGCGCTGCAGAAGAACAGAAACACATTGTCTTGAGTTAAAGTGACTCTGTATTAATTTAGGAGTACACATATTAATTACCAGCTTGTGGCTTGAAGTTGTAGCTTAAAAAAGACATTGACCAGATCAATTTATTTATTCTGCAAAACATTAAACCTGTATTTAAACGTATCCACATCATTCCAAGCATGCTATGAAGCACTTCACAAATGGATTTTTAACTTTAGTCAGTCCTTTTTGCAGCACGTAAGAAAGGACATTCTGTCCTCCTTATTTTACATGCTATTTAGGTTTAAAAGTGAGTGGATGAGATCATGCTGTAACTCCTGAGTCTGAAAAGAGCAAGTGATAAATTGAATGTAAGTGAAATACTATAGACTTCAAATTAATGGGTTATTCTTGTTCCTACCAGAAAAAATATGATTATGAACACATTTAAATGCAGGTTTTCCTAAATATTGCTCTATAGTCCCTGAAGGCACTATCAATTTTTTTTGTAAAAGACTGCAGAAAGTAATGGATTAAAATGTAGCTTATTCCCTAGAGAGAAAAAAAAAATAAAAAAATGCTTTGCTTTGAACGATCACCAGAGTTGACGTGTAAAATATTACAGGTGTCCCAGAAAATTAAATTAAATTGAAGCAGTGTGAGGACACTGAGGGCACTTGATGTGTTCAGCTGGAGAAGAGGAGACTGAGGGGAGACCTCATTGCAGGGACAACTCCCTGGGGAGGGGCAGGCACTGATCTCTGCTCTGTGGGACCAGGGACAGCACCAGGGAAGGGCTGGAGCTGTGGCAGGGCAGGGTTAGGGTGGATATTAGAAAAAGGTGCTTCCCCCAGAGGGTGGTGGGCACTGACCAGGCTCCCCAGGGCAGTGGGCACAGCCCCAAGGCTGCCAGAGCTCCAGAGTGTTTGGATGATGCTCTGAGGGACAGGGTGGGATTGCTGGGGTGTCTGTGCAGGGCCAGGGGTGGCACTGGATGATCCTTGGGGGTCCCTGCCCACTCAGCACATTCTGTGATTCTGTGAAATGTCACCCTCTCACTGCCTGAAGAAACAGGAAAACTTTCCAATTCTGGGTCTTAATAGCTCCACTGAGTATTTTTTCCCCTTTCTTCCTGTCAGACACAACGTTAGCTTCCATAGTTTAAATTCTGTGGGACTCCCCCGGGACCCAGCGAAGTGTCCCGCACTCCTAGGGAGGGTTCCTGTCCTAACAACACCGGGGGCTCCCCCCGGACCCAATCGCTGCTTCCACACCGGCCCTGCTTTCATATCCCACCCCATCGGGAATGCATCTCACGGGGAATCCATCCCCCCGGGAATCCCACCTGGAATCCCCCCGGGAATCCATCCCCCCGGGATTCCCGTCTGGGATCCCCCCGTGAATAAAATCCCACCGGGAATCAATCCCACTGGGAATATCACCTGGA
>WBMV01001018.1:788908-801944 GCA_013396655.1 Campylorhamphus procurvoides
ATCCCCACAGCATTCCCCAAACCTACCCAGCCCCATGGTGTTCCCTGCAGCATGCTCCCTACTCACCAGCTATCAATCTGTCATCATTTTACTGTCCACACATTGTCAAGCAGTCACAGAACTTGATGCAAAGAGTTCCTGTTCTCTCACAGTACAAAAAGGGTTTGTTCAGTGGCTGTAATGAGAGATTTGGGGTGTTGGTGCAGAGCCCTGCCAGCCTGCCCTGGTCCCTTTGCATCACCCATCGGTTGTACAGGCAGAGATTTTTCATTTGCCTTTTGCAGCTTGGTCTGACACATGACATCAGTGGGAAAGAAGCCTGCAGCTCTCTGCTCCTTGTCCCTGCCCTTGGGCAGTGTCAGTGTTCCACTGTGGCTGAGTCACTGCAGCCAGTGCCCTGTGCCATGTGCAGGCAGGCTGAGCCGGGAGGGCAGCCCGAGGGCTGAGCTGTCACTGATCCCAAGTGATGTGGCACCAGCCTTGGAGGTCAGAGGTTCCTACACGAGGGTTTTGCTCAGCCTCTCGTACAGCAAAGTCTGAAGCACAGCACTGTCCTCCAGATCTCAGTGTGATCCCACTCCACAAGTGCTCAGACTTGGCATTTGGTTTTCAGCTGCCTCTGACTGGGGGAGAGCTTCCTTTCCAGGGCATTGCCAACCACAAACTCAGTGAAAATAAAGTTAATGAACCTGATGATGGTAGAAACTAGAAGCTCAGGGGGGCTGCCCAGCACACAGTGTGGCAGCAGGGTGTTGCTGCTGAGACCTTTAGCATTGTCCATCTGTCGGTGATACACTCCAATATACAGTAAACAAAGCGAGGAGGCTGTAAAAACACTCAAAATAGAGGTGCTTGCCACTTATAACAGCAGAGTAGACTCAAATCATAAAGCCCAGGATGGGGAAATCTCATTTTGGGTTTAAATGTCTCAGAGATACTGTTGGGAACCTCTGCAGGGCACCGTGTGGGTGGAAGCTATTTCAGACAGGCTGTGGTTGGTGCCTTACAGAGCTCAATAACCAGCGCAAAGGGCAGCACAGATTGCTTTCAGGATCTGAACGGGCTCGTGCAGGGCCAGCACGGGGATTTCTGACAGCATCAAGCCATGCAGCCATCACACAGTCCAGCAGGCACAGGGCAGCTGGACCCCAGCCTCGCTGTTCACAGGAGCACCATCTGAAAAGGCTCCATTCCCTGAAAAAAGGCGGTGATTGAAGCAGCTTTTTCTTCCCTTTCCTTCCACAGTGGACTTTTCTGTGAGACCCCCCCGCCCATGGTCCTGCTGCAGACGAGCCCCTGTGACAACTACGAGTGCCAGAACGGCGCGCAGTGCATCGTCGCCCACCACGAGCCCGTGTGCCGCTGCCTCGCCGGCTTCGCGGGCCAGAGGTGCGAGAAGCTCATCACCGTCAACTTCGTGGGCAAGGACTCCTACGTGGAGCTGCCGTCAGCCAAAATCCGCCCTCAGGCAAACATCTCCCTCCAGGTGTGTCAGGCAGGGCAGCCAGTGCTCCCCAAAGCAGAAATACCTGCACAGGCTTTTCTATGGGGTCTGTTGGCCAAGATGCTGCAAAAGTCGGAGTCACCTTGTGAGCTGCTTGTCTGCTCTAAAATTACTGAGACGTGAAGGAGCAGCTCAGGAACCAGAGCACCTTTGTGGGCACACATCCTGTCTCCAGAATCTGCCACCCTCTTATTCCCACACTGGCAGTGCAACCAGGGATGATTCAGGAAGGCTCCCTGTCTTCTTACTGATTCATGACATTGTGCTCCATCCTGCAGAAATCAGTGTTCAATGTCAGCACACTTATTAAAAGAGGCTGCTCCAAATGGCCTGTCCAGACAATATTTTGCTTACTCTTTTGCTGTGCACATTCAGTAGATAAAAGGCCTGGGATTTTGTTACAGGACTGTCGTTACACCTAAATTTGGTTTGAGGAATAAGGGTCAGAAAGCAATTCAATTGAAAATAGATATCAAAGGTGGCAGGCCATTTACTGTCATCTTTGTGGTTGTGGATCAAAAGTATCTTGAATACTTAGTCCAATATGGTGTTTAAGTGATTTGAAATTGGAATCACAATCTAGTAAGTATTAAACTGATTTCCTCCCCCTCAGTATTCAAAAGTAAGTGAGGAAATAATTTCTGGCTTTTTATGTTTTCTAATAAAAAGATGGTTATAATTAAAATAGCAATGTCAACACATAGGAAAGAGGATTGAATTTCCACATTAGGTATTAAATTTTAAAGGATGGTTCCTGTAAAGCTTATTCTAGGGGCAAAATTTTGCAATTAATATTTATCTTTTCTTTAAAGCTTGAGTGTACTGCTCATAGGAAAATGAAGCTGAGTCATGTATATTTGAAACTCCAGCTTTTCTTCAAAACCCTCTATTATTTAATATTACAAAAGAGATTCTAAAATACAGACACTAGAAAATAATGACTCCCCAAAAACTCCAGGTACTGTGAGTCTACTTTAAAGCTGCAAATGTGATTAAAACACATTACATCAGCTGTAGCTTGAGGAATAATATTTATTCATACAGAGAACACATGCAGATGACACTGTCACTTCTTGTTTCCCAGGCTGGATATTACTCTTGCATCCAGTAATTAATTACTAGTGAATTAAAATTAGAACACAACATTGATTATTAAAAACAGATAGAGGAAATCATATTTAAAAGTGCTCAAGAAAAATAAAAGCTTCTAAGGGTAAAAGGATAGTATTTAAATATATATATATATAAATCTAAACAGTTTTTTAAATTTACTGTATAGTTTTTGCATTTAACAGCCATGATAAAAAAAAATAAGAAAACTCAAGAAATAAGTGCTGTGAAAATAGCAGGCAGGTTGTATTTTGGATTCAAAAATCCTATTTTGTCTCTTGTTTATATATATATATATATGATGTATTAATTTATATTTGAATTGAATAAATCATTTTGGTGTGATTTTTTTAATATAGATTTATTTCCTTTTTAATCATTCCCAAGCAACCTTACGTGGTTATTAATGTTTCACAGGTAGCCACGGATAAGGACAATGGCATCTTATTGTACAAAGGAGACAATGATCCTTTGGCTCTGGAGTTGTACCAGGGACACGTGAGGCTCATCTACGACACACTGAATTCCCCACCTACCACAGTATACAGGTAAATGGCTAAGCTTTACCAAGACAGTTGATTTCCAGTGTAGATGGAGAAGAGGTAGGATTTTTCTAAGAGATGTGCATGGGAGAAGAACCTTTGATTTTCCTTTGAGGTATCTCTTTTATTCAAGTAATTAGATAAGAAAGACTAACAACTTAGCTAGAGGCTGCATGGTTAAAAATTGACTTTTATTGACAATAGCAGTGATACTCTGTACTACTGCAGTTAGGGAAAAATGTATTCTTTGTAAAGATTTAGTTTCTGGTCAATTTTGTCCTTGAAATAGTTGCAATTAATCAGTTTCTTCATTGATATCTAGCATTAATTTACCCTACCAAGGCAGAACAGTGCCTGTGCAACTTCAGGGTTAGCCTGTGTCACATAGAAGGGGAAGGGTTCAGTTCCTCTACAGGGCGAGTATTTTCAGAGGGACTCTGGCCTATATCAGTAGCAACTACACAAACCATGAAAAAGCACAAATTGCACGGGTAAATTGGAGGGTAATTTAACCTTCAGACACTTGGCTTCTGAGGATCCCAAGCCCACAGCTTTTACTCATCAGTCACCTGACAGAAAAGCAAATATACAAGTGAAATGCATGCACAGAGGTGTTTCTGTGGGGGAGAGAGGTGTGCTGCTCTTGTCATGCACAGTTCCTTCAGCAGCCTTTTCCACAGGTTAACTCCCTGCTCATTATTTCTAATCCCTGCTGCTCTGGTTTGTTCTGGGTATACATGCAGCTGTGACCACATGGAGTGTTTTGGGTTCAGCACTGACATTGGAATTCCCAGCCCACCTGGCTCATCCTGTAGAAAGAGCATCTTCTTAGAGCAAGGGACAGGATGGATGCCACCATGTACCACTAGCCAGGATTGGCCTTGTGCTTTTTCCAGAAACTTTTCTCAGCACTTGGTAAAACTTGAGCCGCCTTCTTTAGGGGAATGGTGACTTGTCTAAGAAAATGCAAAAATTCTTTCTGTATAAAAGCAAATTGGATAATACCCATGCAGGCACGCCCCCAGGAGGAGCCCTCATCCCCTGTAGGAATGAAAGAAGTAGTTTGCCCGTGATTTCCCCCAGCTGGATGGATAGGTGTGAAAAATGCCTCTGTGTGTGGCTGCTGATCCTAATTGATTTCATGTTAGAGCAGAGCTGGAGTTGTGAAACAGCTTTCCACTGCTAATTAGAGCCTGGGGAAGGCTCATGACGTGTGGGCAGCACTGGGGTGGCAGGGTCAGTGGGGATGTTTGCTCTCCACTGTCACGGCACAGCAGTGTGGTGACAAGAATTGTTGCCACCATCACAACAACCCTCCATGGATCTGCTTCCTCCTGGCAAAGCTGCCAGGGATGGCGAGTGCCAGCACCCTCGTTATTCCTTCGCCCTTCACATGGATCAAGGAGGAGGTCTCCATTCAGACTGACACCTCATTACCATGAGATTAATGGCCCCTTCACTGCATTTTGTACTGCAGTGATCTGTTGAGATGGGAAAGAAGCTGCTTAATACGATGCCCTTTCCGAAATGTCACTCTAATCTTTTATTAGTTTAAGGAGTGGAGCAAAATGGGATTAGCATGGAGCTTGATGGGAAAAGATTAGGTTGATTGAGAAAAACTGCGGCTAAAGAATGTCAAAAAGGGCCTCTAAATAGATTAAAAGACTTGTTTTCCTAAAGGGTTGAGGAAGGAGGGGGAAATCTGCTTCTCTCCTTACAATCGTAGGATTTAAGGGTAGAAGGCATAAGTGGATCTGGTTTGACCTCTCTGTATATACTGTTTGACTTTTAGCTAAGGTGTCAGCTCTGTTTGGCTAAGACACAACGTCCAGCTTGGCACAGCGTTTTGATAGGAAAACACCAAATAATGGAAAATCTCCCATTTCCTTTAGTAGCTTGGACAGTGGTCAATTATTTCCCTTATTCAGGCATTGACCATCATTTCTAAGTTTGGTCACTAATACCTTTTGACTGTTTTAGAGGCCTTCTCCAGGGAAATGCAAGTCCATTTATACCTTGTACTGTCTCCCATGAGTTTATCTGTACTTTTAATTGCAATGTCCCCTAACCTGCATTTTGATAAAATGAGTAGCTAAAGAATTTGGGAAACTCTTCTCTGCAACTCCTACAGTTTTGATTTGTCATTAAAAACAAGTTATCTAGGAGAACCTGTGGCATTCAAGTCTCAGCCTCACCATTGATAAAACAGTTTTTTCATCTCTCTTGCCTCCTCCTTGCTGTTTAGATGCTTTATTTAAATTTCAATCTCAGCCAAAGTGGACTGTTTGCTGTGAGCAGCCCTGTTGAAAGACTATTAGATTAATTTTCATGGGCAATATCATGTGCTGCTCTCCTCCAAAGGAGTCCACTTCTTGAGCTAGATGAGCAGGGCTTTGGCTCTTATTTTGACCCAGAAGAGTCTGCCAGAAGAGGAGGAGGCCTTAAAACACTGCCTGGTGGGAGATGTGCCAGCTACAGCTGCAGGAAATCTGTAAGTGACCTGGTGCTGGGCTGTAACTGAGATGTTCTGCTGGCTATTTCAGGTACTCCCAGGAAGGGATGTGGGAAGTCATTGGCAAGCCCACATGGTCTGTAATTCCTCATCAGAGTCTCCACGATAAGATTTATTAATGGTACTTAAGAACAGTAAAATTAGCAAAGTACTTGGCTAATACAGATAATATCCTGTAGGGATAAGATAAAACCTGTTGTTTGCGAAGCCAGCAGTGAGTCAGGCATACTGGTGGTAGTTTTCCAGAGGATTCCACAGAAAGGTGCTGGAAGGATGAAGAAGGCCACGTGTTCCAGTGCCACTCTGGGAATGCAGGGTGTCCCTGGCTCCCGGAGTGGCCCTGTTCCTGTATTTTAGCTGCTCCTCTGAGCACATTGAACTAGAACTGCAGTGCAAAGTCAGGCTGGAAAAGCCCAGCATTAACTGACTGTACATTCAGATTTGCTTTATGTGTGTTCGTTCCTATGGTATGTTTGGATAGAAAGGTTAAAGTTGACATTGGACTTCTCTTTCATTCTAGTCAGATAAAGGTCAGCACAAGTCCAATGGAAACAACTACCTAAAATACACTGTCATTTATCATTAAGTTAGAGAGAAATGCAAGTTCATGCATGAATATGCAATGACTGGACTTGCCCTTTAAAAGAAAAGCTGACTGGTCTGTTACTGGAAGTCCTCACTTGTGAGCTGCAGAAAAATGGTTTCCTGAATGTCATAGTAAAGCTCTTCCAGAAGACCCATTTCTGAAGTAGGATTTCTACTTGTTGTTTCTTTTAGTCTATTTAATTATTTTATAGACACACAAATGAGAACAGAGATTTGTTTCTGAGTGCTTTACTGCCCTCCTGGTCTCTGCACTGCTGGGAGTTCCTCTTCCATGCCATGGCAGTACTTGGTACCAGGCTAACTGCGTGTTCTTGAAATAAAGTAAATTTTTACACAGATACTCTACCTCAGTTTGAAGATGCCAGCTGTGCTGCTTTTATTTGCCACCACACTTCAACTGTTAAAAGTTTGACTTGACAAAGAGCAAAATTCTGTAGTTGCAGCATTCAGCCATTGACACAGGTATCTGTTTAACTGTATTCTATAGGGACAGCTCCCTGTTCTCAGTCCTTTTTCCCACATCTGTTCCTTGAGCCAGAGATAAGACCTTACTTGTAATTTTTTCTCTGATAGATTTCATGCTGCTATACAGTCATATTGATTTGGATGCTAAATGAATCCTTCCTAGTAGAAGTGGAAAATAGAAATTTGACACAAACTACTGATGTCATTCCCTCCAGAGTTCCCAGATTGCCATGTTGCATGCAGACTGTCATATCTGGTAAAGAGCAAGATGCAGGCGTCACTGGTGTAAAATCATATGTTTTCATGCAGGGTTTCTGACAGCAGTGAAAAAAGAGGCACTTAGGAAAAGATAAGAATTAATTGTATTTGTCTTTCTGCAGAGCCTACACCCAAATTACATTATAATCCCTTTTAAAAGTATCCTTGCATAATCTCCTTTCAAAAATGCTACATCATTACAAATATTCCTTGCAGATTGTATCATGCAGTTCCCATGGTCTGGCTGATTCCAACATAATGTAGATGGATGTTCTTGTGGTTAAAGCAAAAGACCTAGAATGAGGGAGCTTAAATCCTTACTGTATCTGTTTCAGATGTGAAGCCTGCAGGATGACAAATTAAATCTGGCTCTCTGTGCACGCAAAAAAGTACAGAAATGCACGAAAAATAGAAAAGGTGTTTCAGAAACGTGCTGTGGGTGTCCAGAGGGTGAGGTTCCTGCTTCCTGCTCCCTTCTCCCTCCAGGCTGTGGAGCAGCACAAGGCTTTTATCCCAGCAGCATCTGCCCTTCCACCCTTCACACTTGGTGTCCAGCAGAGTCCCTGGCCATGCCACTGCTGAACTGACGTGGTACGGCTCAAGGACTTCAGCCCTCTACTCAAATTTCTTCTGATGTTAAGGCTGAACAGTTGTTCTGGTGATGGAAAAGCTTCCACACCTTCCAAAGAGATGGGATCTTTGTGTAATCATCTCTTTAGCTGCAATTGCTTATCAGCAAAAAAAAACCCCAAAAACATGGGAGCCTTCACCATTAATTCACTGCCTTCTGGGGAGGAATGTGCTGGAGGAGTGAAAGCATTAATTCTTCCTAGGATCATTATTAGAGCTTGTCAAACTCAGTTTTTACCAGAAGTCTCTTTGCAGAGCATGACTGGTCCTTTTCTTCCTAATACCTTCACAGTCTGCAGCTTGTGCTGTGCCCATCCCTGGTGGGATGGCTGTTTGATACTCTGGATGGTCTCTAAATAGACTGTTTTTCAGAGATTTCTATGAGATATCACTGAGCTCTTAACAATTCTGCATATTTCCAATTCATTTTATTCTCTCTATCACACACTCTTATTTTTTCAGGTGATCCCTAGGGATTCTGCATCAAATATAATGAAAGAAACTGGCAATAGTCTCTGACCTGCACAGTAAAAACTTTAAAATTTGAATGTACTTATACATCTTGCATGAGGCAAGGCAAAGGACAGCTGAGGTATTTTTTGCCTTTATAAAGGGCTCTGGTGTACTTAAAGGGAAGAAAAATGGCAAGTGTGTGAGTTCTTGCCAAACTACAAACATTGCATTTCCCTAGTTTTTCCTGGATTCTTGTGTAGTAGGACAGTGAAAATGTATGGCCAAGACCTTAAATTATTATTTAACTTTTATCATGAGGTTCAGAATCAAATATTTGCTCTCATGAAATTCAGAAACTTTCTTCTGCTGAGCCAAAGCTTCAGAAGGGTAAAGTTTTGTCCTTCAGGCTGCCAGAGGACTTAGCCAGCAAAATCTTAAGCAGAATTAATTTTTTTTCCTTGTAAATCTCTCCAGTATCTCTTGCAAGAATGATAGTTTCTCATCTCTCCTCTCTCTCTGCTCCACCCAGCTCATTCTCATCAGTGCAATATCAGAGTACCCAGGAGCACAGACCCATGTCTAACCTTACACATGTGGAGGGTGTTTCAGAGCGAGATATTTTACCAGAAGGCGGCAAAATCTTTGCTAAAGTGAGTCAGTGCTGGTGTGTCTGTACCAGGTACATGAAGTTAGGAATAGGTCATCTAAAAGCCACTGTGGTAGTGACAGAAAGAGCAATTACGTTCTCTGATCCCAGGCCATCTCCTTCAGGGCCCAAAAACTGGGGCTGTGGGTCTAAGTTGCTCTGAGACATCCCCTGTCAGCAGAGACCAGGCTGGAGAAAGGTGTGCAAATATGCATTAAAGGTATTTTCTTGCTATAGCACAGGTCATTGGTGCAGAAGTAAATTGCCAAAGTTGGTTAATACTGATTTCATCACAGGAAGGATGAAGCATTCTCATAACAGACAGCGATGGAATAAATCTAATCATAGTCAAAATGGCTTTATACACTTCCTGCACGATAACGACTGGCTCATGTCTTGAATTGTGAGGTTTTTGCCTTTCAACATGTAGCAAGCTAATATGTTTATTGTTTTTCTGCCCAT
Organism: Campylorhamphus procurvoides; assembly: GCA_013396655.1. Taxonomy (NCBI): domain Eukaryota; kingdom Metazoa; phylum Chordata; class Aves; order Passeriformes; family Dendrocolaptidae; genus Campylorhamphus; species Campylorhamphus procurvoides. The sequence goes on from WBMV01001018.1 coordinate 798,097, forward strand.
AAATTCCTTGTAAACATGATGAGGAACACGCAGTCGGGATGTGCACCATGTGTGACAGATTCACATCCTGCTTATCCCAAGCTCTGGATCCAGTCGGTGCAGCTCTGTCAGGGCTGGTGCTGAGGGTGATCCTGGAGGTGCAGGATGGGTTCGTGCACAGTTATTTATCTCACTGCTTCTTCCCACTGTGGGAATGACCCAGAGCTGCAGGGAAAGGTGGGCATGGCAGCTGCTGCTGTGGCTGTCAAATAGGGGTGGATTTGGGTTAGAGGCACCCACATCCAACTGTACATATGTTGACACAGATGAGGTGGAAACAATTTCATTTCCTGACTGTGCATCAGGTTTCTAAATAAGCATGGTTTGGTTTTTTTTCTCTTGGGGCTTAGCCTCCAATTTCAGATAAAACCTGTCATTCTCTGTCATTTTGATTGGATGCCCTGTTAACTGTGTTGTTAAATGCAGTGCCCTGCTAGATGGCAGACACCTCCATATTTTCCAGAGCTGAAAAGGGGATTGATGGTGTAAAGTATTGCCTGCTGAAATGACTCTGTGAAGGTACTTGGTGGATTTTCTCGTCAGAACCTGAGATTCAATAACCAGTTGAATGGCAGACCTGTTTTCAATAGTGTTTGATACTGATGTTAAAAAGTGCCCCTGCTCTGTCAAAAGCCCTGGCAGGGCCAAGGACTGTGCCACAGCCTGTCCTGGTGTGCCCACACAGCTGTACTCATGCAGTGCTGGGGAGGACATGGCACTCTTTGCTGTCACCACCCTGCTGCTATGCCAGGACCTGCCTTCTTCTCTGCTCTTTGCAGAGTCATTTTTACAAGGATAACAGGTTTAATACAAACCCAATAACACCACAGAATGTCTAAGTGATTGTTTTTGCACTCTGTTTTTGCTGGGTTTGTTATTTTATACAATGCCTGTTACAGTAAGGACACAGAGATCCAATAGCTCATGGCACTGATGTGTGCACGATGTGCCAACACATTCTGGTGGGGAAGGTGGGAAAGGAGTCTGTGATCTGTCACTCAGGAGAGGCCTTGGACTTCAGGAGAGCATTCAAGTTATTTTTACTGCCATTAACAGGTTCTCAGTGAGCAGAATGAAGTATGGTGGGAGTGTAATGTCCAGTAGCCTCATCTCCCAGCAGAGGGCCTGGAAGGAGATGCTGGGATCTCCCACCCAGGTCATGGACACTGTGAGAGCTCACTGCAAACAAGCAGTGTTTGCCCTGGCTGTGAGTCTGACCCTTTTATGAATTATCTAGGGAAAGGGGTCAGGATTATGTTAATTGCATGTTGCAGGCCTATAAAAAAGGTCCTTGCTTTTCCCTTAGAAGGTCTGTAATACAATGACTTTCACTGCTGGCAGGGGTGCTGCAGGAATTGAATTATGACTGGAAATTAGATATGCACAGCCTGGCCAAACGATCATTAAGGGAGATACAGTAATCAGCTGCCAGTGTTCAAGGGCTGTAAACACCAAGAAGAGAAAGATGGTTTATTTGGGTGGTCTGCAGAGTTGTAAGTAGAAGAAAAGGTATAAAATCAACCAAATTAAAATGGAGGTATCAAGCAAAACAATCTGAATGTCAAGGGCCCTCAGCCTCGAAGACCTAACACTCAAGTCATGTAAAACAGGATTGAACACAACAAAAGAGTTTATTTCAAACTGAAAGTGAATTTGAGTGCTTTAATATCCCTTTCACCTCTTATTTCCCTAGTCCTGCACTTCAGTAGCATTTTTCATACTTTTTTTCTCAACATGTGGTTTTTATTCGGCTTCTGAAGATGATAATGCTTGAAGTGATGTGTTATCGTAAAGGTAACACAAACACCACTCCAATTATGATTTTGCCTTTGTTGCCATGGAGAAGTTTAAATCTATTTTAGGCCAAGGACTGATTACAGCTGGAACTAAGGGTGGGAGGTAAGTGTAGCTTGGAAAGGTGAAAACCCATCACTGCTGATACCTGCAGTCAGCCCGGCACAGTTTGAGTTTCACAGCTCCCAAAGTGACATCTCAGCGTGGTTCCCCACAGCTCTCGCCTTGTGTATCTTGACTTTGGTACCTCTTCTCTGGTGCCTGCTCCTCCCATGTGCTGTAACCTCCTTAAGCTTTTGGACACATATTTGTGTTTATTCCCTTCTACTCGGAATGTTCTCAAAGATTATCTAAGTTCAGTGTTCCCCATGGCCTTCACTCCCCATTCTCTTACCATCCCTGTGTTTCCTTTGTTCTGCACACCAAATGAGGCGTGTCCCCATTAAGGCAGAGGTCAGGAAAATCTGGAGACTGTAGCTAATGAATTGATGTTCTCATTTGCATAATTGATGGTTATACATTTCTTCAGTGACATGGTTTGCTGTGATACTTAAAGCTATTTTTGGTTTTGACTCCTCTTCCCTGCTGTTCTCTGCTGCACACACTAAAGGTGTATTACTTGTCAGTGTAAAAAAACCTGACCCCAAAGCCCAAATTTTACAAGTTCCAATTGAATGCTTTAATCCTTTAATGCATTTTCGTTCACTGGCATATTTATAGTGGCTCAGCTCTAAATCTCTCATGGGTATTAGAGCAAGGGGAGTCAGTGTTTATAACATGTGTGTGCTTGGGGCTGGAGTAGAGGGGAAAGAAAACATAAGAGGGAGAAGAGAAATAGCTCAAAAATGAGAGTGGAAAACTGTTCTTTCCTATATTCCCCAAGGTTTTATGTTTAATACACATCCCTTTCCCTTCATTTCTCTGTGTTGTGGAGTCTAAGCCCCGAGCAGAGGCCGTGTCCGTGGCCTGTGTGCAGTGCCCTCTGCAATGGGCTCGTTGGCTCATCCTGCTGGAGTTGCTCTGACAGATGACACCAACTCCCTGCCAGCTGAAATTTTAATGTCTCTTCCATAGAGCCCTCTCTAGTGGCCTCTCTTCCCTGTGAGGGCAGCTCTGAGGCACCAGCAGGTGCTGGACCCAGGGCTTTCTCATGAGTTTTGGAAGGTGGGTTCTCCTCACATGCCCAGCACTTTCCTCTTTTTTTGGTCAAATCTGCTCAGGTGCCACGGGCAGCTCTCAGTGAGGGTAACCTCGATGAGACCAGAGCAAGGCTGGAAACGTGGGCTATGAAAGGATGAGTGTGATGGAGAAGAGGAAGGGGAAGGCTGCTGTGGGTCGAGGAGCAGTGAATGTGTCCCTTTTGGTGGGGACACGGGGCAGGGAGGGCCAGCAGCTGCCCCTCCTCAGCACCCGGGGGGTTCCCGGAGCAGCCAGCTCCAACCAGGACCTGTTCACTGCCCTGCTGAGCTGGACAAATCCTCCTGCCAGCATCTGGCTGTGCCAAAGGGGCTGCCATTCCCTCAGGACAGAGGCTTTAAGAGACCAGAAGTGACTCTGCTTGGAAAGGCACTGAGATTGTTTCTCAGCCCCCAATTTGTGACGTGATCCAGCAAAGGTGCTGCAGAGACTGAGCACAGTGGGTGCAGTGTGGGTCCAGCTCCTGAGCACACCCCGAGGAGCAGTGCCTGGGTCCTGAGGAGTCCTCCTGTGCTATGTGAAACTTTTGGCTCCTTTTACTGCTTACTTTTTACCACGTTTAACCATTAAATTCCTGACAATGCTTGCTTACACTTCCAAGTGTTTACTCTCCAAACATAATTCCTCCCTTTTTTTTTTCAGCAAGTATATACTGTAAACTATATGATACCCAATAGTGTTGGCCCAAAACGCTTCAGGTGGCAGCCAGCTAAAAATTCCTGTCTGTATTACGGCTTGGAAAGATGCGGGAGTGGGATATTGTTAGAGCCCCGGGGATGGAAAGATGCGGGAGTGGGACATTGTTAGAGCCCCGGGGA
>WBMV01001018.1:804809-823315 GCA_013396655.1 Campylorhamphus procurvoides
GTGCTGTACGGGATGTGCGGGCTGGGCGGGCTGTGCAGGCTGTGCGGGCTGTACGGGGTGTGCGGGGTATACTGGTCTGTGCGGGCTGTGCGGGGCTCTGTCGGTATCGCGGGTCGGGCTCGGGCCGGGGCTCCGCTCGGCGGTGCCGGAGCGCCCTCTGCTGCCCTTCCGCCGGCACTGCCGCGGGGTCCCTGCCCTGCATCCCGCATCTCTGCCCCGCATCCTGTATCCCGCATCCCTGCATCCCGCAACCCTGCCCCGTATCCCGCATCCCTGCCCCGCATCCCGCATTCCCAGCCTGATCTCCGCGTTCCTTGCCCCGCGTTCCCTGCCAAACCTCGTATTCCCTGCCCTGCGCCCCGCATTCCCGGCCCCGCATCCCGCATCCCAAACCGAACCCCGCATTCCCTATCGGCGCCCCGCATTCCCAGCCCGAGCCCCGCATCCCTGCCCCGCATCCCTGCCCCACGGTCCTGCGCCGCTGCCCCCCGTAACTCGCATCCCGCGGGATGCAGGAGGCAGAGCCCTGTAAGTGCACCCGATCCCCAGGGAGGGTTCGATTAAGACTGTAATGAAGGCTCGGCAGGGCAGGGGCCCCTGAGGAGCAGCCGAGCCGTGCGCGCTGCTCAGCCCTCCATCCCCGGCCAAGCCTGTCTCCGGCTGTCCCCGACCATCGCCGAGGCTCCGCAGGGCCCAGAAGGGGCTCAGGAGGGTTCATGCAGCATTCCCCTCGCACCGAACTGCCCCCGCACTGCTGTCTCCATCTCTGAGCATCCAAAGGCTCCGAACGCCTGTCTGTCAGCAGCAGCAGTAAGTGCTCTCACACAAGTATCTGCTGCCTGGGGATTTCCTGCCATCCTGGCTGTCCACATTCAGCTTTTTTATCTTATCTCTGTGTCTTCTCAAACAGTGAATGAGGACTTTGCCTATTCTGTCTGCTTTACAAAGCTGCAGTGTTGGGTGATGGCTCTGAGTTACTTTGTTTCTCAAAGTCCAGGCATGGATTATTTTCATTCCGAGGTAAACAGTGAAAGACCCAGAACGGAGTAATACTCATCCATGTGTATGTGCCGGCTGGGACCTCTCAGTCCCTCTACAGCTCTGGGTGAAAGGCATGAGCACCATGTGGGGTGGCTGCTTCCATCGCCAGGACTCACAGACTTTTGTTTGCCTGCTAGTTAAGGCATAATCTGGAAAAAGTGTACCCTATGGAGGAGTAGGTGATGAATGCCTGTGAAATCCTGGCCCCGGGAAGAGCCAGCCCTGCCAGATTTGATAATGTTGTCCTCTGACAAATGGCCACAGCTTGGCCTTCTGCAGATAACTGTGTGGTTTGTGTGTTAGCTCCAGCTATTGATCCCACTGGGGAAGGGCTCCCTGTCCTACAGCCATCCATCCCACCTCGGCTCTCACAGTCCAGGGGGTTTGGCTCTATTTCTTCCTTTCACTGGCAGTTCTGCACAGACTAACCATTACGAATGTGCATTTCCATTTATCTCTCACCTTTCAGCTGGAAGTCCAAGTACTTCACCACTGGGAATCAGGCCTTGCAATGCAGCAGTGAGATAAGCAGGGAGCACACAGGGATCACCCAGTCGCTGCTCTGCCGTGGCACAGCTGTTCCTTGTAATGCAGCAGATACTTAGCAGAATTCCAGAGTATCTAAACAGAAAGCCTGGACCGGCTGTTTTCAAACTTACTTGAGTTGTGAATCCATACAATAGCCTGCTCGAGGTGTGGCCCTAATACAGCAGACTCAGGTACAGCGAGGGCAGGCTTGTTCTCCTGAGGGGCACAGGCTGCAATGAGTCTGGCAGACACTCCCCACCTCTCATCCTGGCCCACACAACTCCCTGCCCTTGCCGGGGCACTGCTGCAGCTATTCTGAGCCACAGTCTACGGATCTGCATTTCTGTGCAATGTCAAGCCTTTATGTTTTTACTTTAAAACACTTTCAGCAGTACCATCAGCTCCAGGTTCTTGAGTTCTCCTCCCCAGGGCTCCCTCACCATCCTGAGCATGGGGCAGCAGCCGCAGCCCAGTGCTTTTCTGGAGGTCAGGAAGGAGCAGTTCAGCCAGCAGAGCTTTCCCAGGAGCTTTTCTGTGGCAGAACTAACTCACCTCTTGTTTATGTAAAGCCACACTGTAAAGGTGCTCATGTACTGCTGTCACCTTGCAACCTGTGTAACCTTAGGTAAGCTTTTAAAGGCATATGTGTTTGTGATTCATCCCAAGTACCTGTGGGGAGAGCAGCACTGCAGAGGCACATTAGCTCAGCTCTGAATCAGCAGTGCTCTTCTTAAACAGCACATCCTCAGAAATGCCTGCAGTGCTGACTTGCTGCCTGACATTGCTCAAGTATAATTGGTTATGTCAGGTCTACCATAAAACACTATAAAAATGAAACTTCTTTCAGCAACAACTGAATTCTGGTAATCTCCAAGGCATGTAATTTGTTTCTGAAGTCGAGATCCTATTTCCTTGCTACAATAACTTTACACATCAGTAATGCAGGGCTGGGCATTAAAGAGAAGCAGCATGTCATCTGGGTTGAGAGGGGACACATCTAAAAGGTGATTCATCCTCAGAAATGAGTGTGTCTGTTCCTCTCCACTGACAGGGAAGAAGGTGTTGGTACATAGCTCAGAGACACTGACCTTGCAGCTTTGCAAAACACCTGAAAGGACTCTGACCTGTGACTTTGTAACTTACTGAGAGGATGCTGAGCTCGTGGGCCATTTGAATGAGCAGAAATCCCTTCTTAAAACTAACTTTTTACATTCTCATGTGGTGTGTGCCACTTGTGCAGCAATCCCAGCATCATTTCAGCAATCATTTCAGTGATCTGGTTTGCAGCACAGGCACCAAGCAGTGGGACAGAGGGGCAGCAAGCTGTGGCTGAGGGCACAGTATGGGACTTTTAGGTCCTTTGGTCACCAAAGACAGTATGTTGTGTAATTGCCCCTTGATTTTCTGGGAAAACAACTCCAGTAGCTACTGTTCTGATTAGCTGCTTTCTCCAGTGTCACACGTGTCAGTGCTGCCTGACAGGCATCAGCAGTGTGTCACTCTGTAGCTGGAGGAAACGTTGAGAACACAGTGACCATAAAGGAGCATGGAATGCAGCTGTGCTGTGCAAGATGTGTTGGGACACAGGATGTCACAGAAGAGAGGCTGTTCCTTGTTCATCTTCTAATTCTCTGTTTTGCTTTTCCTTTCAGTGTGGAAACAGTAAATGATGGGCAGTTCCACAGTGTGGAACTCGTGATGCTGAATCAAACTCTGAACCTGGTGGTGGACAAGGGGGCTCCCAAGAGTCTAGGGAAACTCCAGAAACAGTCTTCTGTCAGCCTCAACACACCCCTCTACATTGGAGGTACCGTGAGTTGCTCTGGACTTGAGATTTTAACATATTTTCTCAGCAGCAAATCATCTTCCATCCTATAGAGAGGACTCCCCTCAGTCATAGCAAAAAACCAAATCCAGGGCAGTGGATTGCAATGGGAGGAGTAGTAGTTTGTCCTTCCCCTCAGCCAGAGGTTGCTTCCCTGAACAGAGAGCCTGGAAACTCCACTCTGCTGTTGTGCTTTGTGCTCCAGAGCCCCCTGGGACCCATAACAGGGTGACACAGCCACCACAGGAATAGGCCACTTGTCATTTCTGAAGCTTTCTGACCTGGCTGGCACCCAGGTGTCACGGCTGAAGAATACAGTGAAAGGATCACAGTCATAGCAAAAAACCAAATCTATAGTCAGTAGGTTTAAATATATCAACACTGAGCAGTATTTCTGCTGGAATTTTATAGAGGTCTAAAAATCAGGGTGGGGGGAAGTGGTATCTGATTAAAAACACATTAACACACAAGCTGACTAAGGACATTTTCATTGATAGTTGTCTCATTGGAAACTGAAGCCAGAGCTTCAGTACTGGAGAGGTATTAGAACTGAGCAAAATTCAGTTAAATTTTTTCACATTAAGTACTGAATTTAGGGGGGAGGGAGAAGCCAAGTGGGGTGGGGAACAGATGCCCAGAATAATGGCTATCCCACTGATTAGGTGTCTGCTTATGAGAGACAGAACAAAGGCTGTTCTCTGCCCAGTGGATTTGTTTTTGCCAGTACCCCCCTAGCTCTATTCTGGACTGAATGTTGAAATCTCTCTTTCAGTGACACAGAGTTCTTGAATTTTCAGTCAGCAGAATGATAATAGACTCAGAAAGTCTTTGGCTTTTTCTAATGAGATCACTGAAGCCAATAGTAGAAACTCTTACCAACTTCACTTGGTGCTGGTCAAGCCTTTTGTAAATAATTCCCTATAATAACACTTTTCTAAAGGAACCATGAATATTGCCTTTGTAAAGCAGAAAACTGGCTAATCTTGCTTTGTACAGAGCTGAAATTTTATAATTGGCTCCTATTAGGAATGTCACAGCTATTAAAGAGCATTGTGCATCAAAGATAATCTGCTGGTGCAGAGATCATCACAATTTCTCCCTCTAGCACAGCATAAAAGATACCAACTCTGCAGCAGTTTTTACACAGGGAATTTGGGAATCACGTGGAAAAGTTCTGTTAATGGGTGAGCATCATGGATCGAAACTAATCTCAAAAGGTACCTACAAAACATTCTCAGGACAAACCTGAGACCTGGAGTGAAGGACTAGTGGATACCAGAAGCCATGGGCTCAGTGGAGACTTTTTTGTTGCCTATTAACATTTCTCTTGCTTCTTTCTAAACCCTTACTGTTCTGCAGTGTGCCACCTCTTCATGTGTAGCATTCTCATGGATGCCAGATGCCCTTCCACTGCAGATGGTTTAGTTAAAGTCATTGACTAAATTACCCCAGCGCTATTGTTCCTAACCTACCGTCATCACTAACACAGACCTGAGCCTTCCTGTGTCCACAATTTTGTCCATCTCCCCAACTACATGACCCAGTCTAGCAACTTTCCTCCTAACACACAGTTAAACAAAGATGCTGGGTTAGTTTTAAGACCATCTTTAACGGTGGCATTACTTAAGGATAGCAAATTCTGTGCAACCTTACACAGGTCCTATGCAAATTAATTCTCTAAAGAAACGTTAGCAATTATAATTTATGTATTTTCATTGTAACTGTGAGTGAACCTTCCCCTTTTGCTTTATTTGAAGGGATCCCAACCTCTACTGGATTATCTTCCCTGCGCCAGGGTGCGGATAAGACACCAAATGGTTTCCATGGCTGCATCCACGATGTCCGCATCAACAACGAGCTGCAGGACTTCAAGGATTTACCACAGCAGTCACTAGGAGTCCTTCCTGGCTGCAAATCCTGTAACATCTGCAAGCACGGGATCTGCCGGTCCCTGGAGAAAACCAGTGTGATTTGTGAGTGTCACCCAGGCTGGACAGGCCCCCTGTGTGACCAGGAAATTGGAGACCCCTGTCTTAACCACAAGTAAGCTCGAACAAGTGCTGATGGGAGGGCGAAAGCTTTACAGCTAATGCATATTTCACATTTCATCTTGTAAAACCACATCTGAGTATTTCTGGAGGTGCTGGGTTCCCACATGAAATTACTGACAGTTGTGAGTCAGCATCCGTGGCAGCTCTCTTTGCACTGCTTGTTTGGTGCTGCTCATTCTCCAAAGGACATTGTGAGCCTGAAGGAGGTCAGGTGTTAATGTCGCAGGTCATGCTTTCAGCTGTGATTCTACTTATTAAAATACAAAGCCTCCCCTTGATGGGTATGGCTTAACTCCGAGGAGGTGAGTGCCTGCACTTACCCAGAGCAGAGCTGTCTGTGAGTGAGAGGTATGTGGTTTAGGGGATTGCTCACAGCAGCACTGGACCCCGTCTGCAAACTAACACCCTCAAGACCGTTATGCACTCCAATGTGAGCAGTTTGAAATTTCCCCAATAGCTGACTTAAATATCACACTGTGAAACACCCCTTTAAAGTGCAAGTTTAAAGGATAATGTGACGTTGCATGCAAAGGGAGTGTGAGTGTAAAGCATTCACAGTTCAAAGGCTTGATAACCACATCTCCACCAGAAACACAGGATGAATGGCTTTCTTCTGGCAAGCACAGAGGAAAGAGTCCTGTGCAGAGCAGCAGGCTGCACAGCTCAGTGCTGTTTCATAAGCAGATGGATGTACTTTTGTTCTAGAAGCTACTTTGGTTGCACTGTCTGTGGAAGGGGCTTTTCACAAGCACATACTTTTGACAGGTAAATTGACACAGTGAATAATCACTCTCCTAAGGGCAGAAATTTAACCTGGCAGAGTACCATTTTAAACTTGCTTCTAGGTCTAATTCTGCCAAGTACTGAACCCTGAAAGGTGTTGAGAAGCACCTGACAGTTTACAAACCAAAGGTATAAAGACTCAAATGTCTCCCTGAATTTCCAATGTCGAGGCTGCTGTGGTTGGACAAGAAAAAAACAAGGGAGTTCCAGAGGTTTACATGATGAGGGATTGTTTCTCTCATAATCCAAGGAGGGTGAGGCAATCGTGAATGTAGCTTCTTGCTAAGGAAAGGAGCTGTGTATATTTTTAGTGCCTGCACACTGTCCCACGTTTCATGAAATCACTTCAGATTTTTGGAGCTGTGTCCTTAAAGCCAAGCCCTGTGTTGTCCAGGGGAGTCCAGAGCACTGCTGGCAGGTGTCTGCTCCAATACTCACAGGTTAATCCCAGTGAGGAAATGCACCAGTAAAGATGAGGTAACCTATGGTTAGTGGGGCAGAAAATACTGCTTTATACAGACTGTGACTCTCTTTATTATTTTGCATGTCTTGATCTGACTGAAATTGCTTTTACTTTTTGTGCTTTTTAGTTCAAAGCTTAAAAATTAAATGTATAAGAATTCAACGTAAACAATTTGAAAGTACTAGAAAGAAAACAAATAAAAATAAGAGAGACATGGGTTTATGTCAAGTAGGACCTGTTCTAGCTGAGGTTTATAAGCCCCAAGCAGTTTTCCCGTGGCTGGAGAGTGTTGCCTTCTTCATTGTTTTCAGTCTATTTCAAGGCCCTGTCACCAGAAGTGGGAATGGTGTCAGAGAACCTGCTAAGGATCAACACCCCACCCTGTGGCATTCCTTGGAAATGCCAAAGCTTACTGCAAACCACACAAGCCAAGGAACCCTTCAGCCACAGCTGCCCCCAGATATGTCTGTGCATAGCTTTTCTACAAGCACCTTCATTTATCACACTGGTTTTCATCACCTGATATTATTTGTACAGTAATTCTGCTCAGGAAGCCTGGGCATGTGGCTTGATTGTTGGCACTTAGTTGCACGTGCTGATGCTGTAAATGTGAGCTGTCTTGGCGTGGATGCCAAGCGTTGCTCCATGCTCATGGAGAAGCCTAATGTTTTTTAAAGAGATCCCTTAGGTTCACAAATTCTACGTTTATTCTCTGAATGTTATCCAGTAATCACTGAAAACTCACACGTTCTTCAGAGTGTTTGACATTGAAGTGCTGTTTTTGGATTACTGTCCTGGAATGAAATGGGCAGAAATGCCAAAAGCAATCATTTCTGGGAAAAGGAACTTTCCCATCTAACACAAGCCAGCTCTGAATGCTTCTGTTTCTCCAGGTGTCTGCACGGTAAGTGCATGGCAGCCAATGTTGCTTACACCTGTAAGTGCATGGAGGGCTACACGGGCATGTACTGTGACAAGAAGAACAATTCCTCAAATCCCTGCAGGACTTTGAAATGCAACCACGGGCAGTGTAAAGTTTCAGAGCATGGGGAGCCCTACTGCGAGTGCGACCCGAACTACAGCGGAGAGCTCTGTGACACAGGTAGGACTGCTGTTTTACCCCTCTGTTTATACCTCTCTTCCATGGGACTTGTACTCAGGGGTAAATGGCAAATAAAGAGGATAAAAGCTAAGCAGAGCAATACAGGGAGGAGAAAAGAACCACACGACCCTATTAGCTGCTATCCAAACATATGGAAAGGGGGACGTGTGCAGTGGAGAGTTCTGTTCTCTGTCTCCCCAGTCCTCAAGTTTTGCTGCTCCCAGGACTCAGGTGGGATGTTTAAAGAAGAGGTTGTTCTGAGGTTTACCCTCAGCAAGCAGGGTTAATTGCAGTGCTGGGAAAGGTCTTACCCTGCATACCAGGGAGATGCTGCTCACTTGAAATGGCATGCAAGATTCTCAGCTTGCTCCCTCCAGTGCAGCTGGGCAGCTTTCTGGGGGAATCCCAAGATCATGCTGGACTTTCCTACTAGGGCAGAGACCCAGATCTTCTGCCCTGATCTGACAAAACTCACTGGAAACTCACTGAGTTGTAACTTCGTCCTTTAGTAACTGCACAGAAGGAAAGGAGGTCTTTCCTTGTTACTATACAGAAGGAAAGAGCTGGCTTACATTATTTTTCTTTAGATTGTGCCTTTCCTGTGAATGAACCACAGACTTTCCAAATCATACACGTGTACAGCCTCGCTGAAATGCCTCTGGCTGTTCACAGCAGCTGCAGAACAGCACAGACATTTCCAGGTATCCCAGGCCACTTGTGTCCTGCAGAGCAGGCTGACCTTTGCTCCTGAGAAGCAGACTTGGTAAATTAATTCCTACTTTGCAGCAGTGTTGCAGGATTCAACACTCAGCATTCATTAAAGCATTTCCAGAAGGGCTGATCAAAGCCAGCAGGCCTGTTGGCCTCGGCTTCGCTCTGGATATTACACATTTGTGTAACACAAGCTCTGTTTTGATGGCAGGTACAAAGCAGTAAAGGATTAAGGTCCTTCTCGTGCCATCTGGTTTTGAATCACAGTATGAGTACAGGGCCGTTTGCTAATATTTGGGGAATATCTGGCAAAATAGTTACTACTCTTTTCCACCTCTGTTGTCTTACCAGAGAATCTCTGCCAAGGGGACATCATCCGCGAAGTGGTGCGGAAGCAGCAGGGCTACACGTCGTGTGCCACTGCCTCCAAAGTGCCCCGCCTGGAGTGCCGGGGCAGCTGCGGCAGCGGGCAGTGCTGCGTCCCCCTGCGCAGCAAACGGAGGAAATACTTCTTCCAGTGCGTGGATGGCTCCACCTTCACGGAAGAACTGGAGAGACATGTGGAATGCGGCTGCTCAAAATGCTTATGAAGCCATTCTCTGGTCTCCTGCCACTTTAATCGACTCAGAAGCGCTATCAAAACGGGACCTATTTACTTTCAGAGTGAAGAAGAAGAAAAGAATTATTAAGTATATTGTAAAATAAGCAAAAAATAGAACTTATTTTTATTATGGAAAGTGACTATTTTCATCTTTTATTATATAAAGTATCGCACCACTTTGGGTATATGTATCATATAGTGAGCTATTTTTACCATGAAACTTTTTTAACAGTTGTAAGAAAAAAATTTCAAAAGTTAAAAGTTTAAAAAAAATTATATATATATATATATATATAAAGAAAACATAGCCTAACAGGAGGAATGTGGGGTGACTTTATATGTATGCACAATGAACAAACATAAAGGTGTTCCAAGGACCTGCCGCCGAACTGATATGGGGCTGAAGAAATCTCCTGGCTGGGTCTGCCAAGCGAGTGGATCCCTGTGAGCAACTGCAGCCCCCTGCCTGCTCTGGCACCTGGAGAGTCTCCCCTCAGCCCCCTGCTCTGCCCACCACTGCCAGCCTTGGTTTGCTCCTGTACAGTGGCCCCGCTTGCTGTTCGTGAACTTGTTCCCCAGAGCACACAGGCACTGCCGTAGCTGGAGGCTAATTACATTATTTGACTATTGTAACACTATAATTCATTTTTTTGCTGTGTATGTTGTATTTATCTGTGTTCACGTTATATTCTTGAGCAACTGTATCTATAGAGCACAGGCAGCTTTATCCAAAAGAAGGGTACGAAGGGAAAAGGAAGTGGGGGAAATTTATGTTGCTTTGGGTAATTTGGGGGCAAAATTTGAAATAAGTGCTAAGCGATGCCTAATAAATGACACAGTACTTTTGTGTAAACTCCTCAGCTATGTTATTTCCCAAGTTTGTGCCTTCTTGCTCCCAGCCTTGAGCCCTTTTTTGTATTATGAAATATAAGGAATGCACTGCTACATAGTTTGTCACACCTTGACACTTTAAATTGCAAAGGTTGTAAAGAGCATGAAAATACTGCAGGTGCCAGAACGCACCTGCAACATATCAGCTTTTACTCCCCCTGTCACTTGAGCCATGGGTGTGAGCTGGGCTCACTCTGGCACTGAGCAGATGGCTGCTTTCCCCCGGCTTTTTAAATGAGCAGAAGTTGCACTATATCCATGTGAAGGTATTCAGCAGACATCTGTCCGCCCCAGCAGCACTCTCTGCCCTGCACCAGGGGAGGTGTCACAGCTCCATCCAGTGCTGACTGATCAGCTCAGCCAAAGCTCTTCCATCCGCACTGCTCTGTGCCCTGCACTCGTGCCTCCCAAAGGACCCCCATTCACCTGAGCTGTGTTCAGAACGACTGCTGAATGGGTATCAAATTCTCACTGTGGATGTGAGGCAAAAACTGACTCTGGGAGTGAGTTTGATTTGTGAAAGGTTTTTGTCAGGGCTGCCTTTCAGGGTCAGTACATATGTGAAAAGTGCACCATGGATACCTTGAAATTTCTCTTGCTGTAAGATTTAAACCTCCCCATCAACAACTGTTCCATTATCTATGTAATTTCTTTCTTTCCCTAATGCAGCAAGTATTATGGTCCTTTCTTCAATTTCTGTCTCTGAAAGAGGTAGTCAGAGATGCTTAGCAGCCATAAGGCCCTTCTGGGAATGCTCACTGGTCTCACCAAAAGGAGTTCAAGTTAGGGGCTTCAGCAAAGGATGAGTAGGAAAGTTGAATCAAGAAAATGGGGCTTTCATTTGATTTGGGCTTTGGAAAGATGCACAGAATGCAACCCTGCCATGGCAAATACAAATGTTTATTTCCCATTAAAGCACAGAGACCATCTAGCTTTTATACAGCCAGAAAGCTCTGACATTGTCCTGCTATGTCAGTCTCTCCTTAACTCTGCAGCAGTTCATCCATATTTCTTTGTTATGACCAGAGCAGCATGAGCAGAAGAGACATAACCAATGCAACAACCATCTCCCAAAATAAATATCAGTACATGGAGCTGACAATCAGTGAAACATAAAACAATCACTAATGTGCCAAATTCTGATTGATACAGTACAGCTCAAGAGCCAGGGAAAAATTAACCCTGCTTACAAGTATTGTGATGTGGGCTGCTTTTTATTCTTAATACAGTAAGAAGGTCATAGCAGCTGGGGTTTGTGGTGTACAACAAAAATCACCTAAACTCACAACCTACAGGTTTTAAAATTTCCTTCTAAGTAACTGCAAGCACTTGTGCAAGTATGTGCTGGGCACACCAACACCACTAATGTTTCATTCCTGCTTAAAACATTCTAAAGAAAGAGCTGCTGTGGTACCAGGCAGAGAAAATCCAGGCTGAGCAGTGGCTGCCCAGCCCTCCAGTTTGTAGCCACTGGACTGCCAAGGCCTGCAGAAATAGCCCCTCCTGAGCACTGCCCAAACCTGTTTTCACTTTGTCCCTGCAGCAGCAACACTTGTGAGAGAGACGGTGACATTTACTGGTGGCCTCGCACCTGCTGGAGGGTGCTTGGAAAGGAATGACCTGGCAAGGCAAAAGCCATCAACATCTTGTTAACACATCACTCTGGGATTTACTGAAGCAAAGCCTTGCAGCAAAGGGACCAGCAACAACTCAGCAAGGCCGGCCCTGTTCCTGGCCCTTTTCTGTTGTGGCACTTCAATGTTAAGTGTTGGGATAAAGAACTAAGAATATCTATTTTGTAACCAAATGATGCAATTTTTGTATGTTTTTAGGCAGCACTTGCCATTGGATAGTGATGCTTTATGTCCATGATTCTCTGACTTGCTATAGAATTATTTTATGTTAAGAAGAAAATAAAAAGCATTCAGATGTGCCAAAAACGTGAGGTTAACTGAAGTGTAATTAGCTCTGAAAGTTCCTCTGTAACCTGCCTAATTTTACAAACAGATTTCAAGAACTGCAGGTACAATGCAGTAGTTTTTACCTCTATAAAGTTTTAATATAAAGTGAAGAAAAATGCTTACCCTTTAAAAATGGCAATGCAGACTGGTGTGAACTGATGTATTTTATTATTAGATTCTCATTGTGATGTAAGTTTAAATAAATTGTTGGGTTATGGAAGATTGTAACTCCTTGTGATGCAGATTATTTCTATGTGTATTTGAGGTGATGAGTCCAACCTTTAACAGGATGTGAGGCAGCTCATGGAAAATGATAGTGAAACAACAGACATTCCTCTTGGAAAAACCAAGTCAGAGAATGGCTGTAGTTAAAGATGATATGAACAGTGGTTGCATATTTTTATGTCCTCACAGCCTAATCTTTTAGGAATCTTACATGCACAGATGAATTAAACCACAGAGTGTTTGATCACGGGCATTTTTCTGAAATACTTTATTTGCTACTTTTTTTTTTAACTGCTTGAGAAAGACCCGCAGCAAAAGTACATTCATTAACTAATTTTAGAATAAATGAAGAAATATTGTGAGAGAAGGGCTGGCTGAGGAAATGGAGGTCACACAGCCAACAGTGGATGGCAGGGATTCTGTGATGTCCTGACACATATATTCCAATTTTGCTGCCACACTGCTGTAGCTGATTATTATTAGTGACCCAGATGTAACAGAGCTCTGCTGTTCACTGCATTCCAGCCTTAGCAAGGAATAAAATGAAGCTCCCATCTAGTCCTCTGCCTTCCCTCACCCGAGCCCCCGCATAACACTCACACATTGCTAATTATGCTTCAAACTATGGCCCTCAAGAGCTGCCATTGCAATTCCATGCAAAACTGGTGACAGCACTCAGCCAATACAAACACTCAACCTTAATGAGCATCATTAAGTCTGAACTACGAAGGTTAATTGTATAATTGTAGCAGATGGTAGCATTTTCACCTAAAGCAAATCCACACGAGCCAACTAAAAAAACTAGCGGGGAAGTGTTCAGAAATTTGGGGTACTGGCTGCACTGATTTGCACAGCAGGGACTCATATTGCTTGTGGCTTTGCAGCGGTGGGTGCCCCAGGAGCTGCAGTCTCAGGACACGATGCTCCTGTTTGTGTCTCTGCCCGCAGTTCCCCAGCTATCGCTTTTTAGCTGTCGCTCCGGGGCAAACAAAGCTGGCAAACTGGCCCTCCTGTGTTCCTTTATCTTTTATCCTCTATTTGTTTTCTTCTAGTCGGCAGAGGGTAGTTAGATGGCGTCGCTGTCCGCAGGGTGGTTGGCTGTGGGGTCTGCGTTGTTCTCTGGGGTCCTGTCCCTTCGGGTCTCTGTGACGTCCCAGTTTCTCCTCCTGCTTCCACCGGGTAGCCCCGCGGTCAGCCGAGCCCAAGGTGTTCCCGATGCCTTGGCTTAAGGTCCGGCGAGATGTGAGGCTGGATCACCGGGTGGCCAGCCCAATATCGTTCCGTGTGTGATGTTTCCCAGGATGTTTTCCAGGATGGTCTCCAGGATGGTTTCCAGGATGCCGAGCTTTCGGGGACAGGTGAGGTGAGCGGGACCTGCCGCCAGGTGGCGCCACAAGGCGGCCTGAGCCGCTCGATGGGGTGGGGAGGGTTGGGGTGGGATAGGATGGGATGGAATGGGATAGGATGGGATGGGATAGGATATTTCAGTGGGAAGGGACCCACAACGACCATCTAGTTCAGCTGCCTGAGCGATTCCGGGCTGACCGAGTTCACAGCCCGTTGCTGAGGGCATTCTCCAGATGCCGCAAACACTGCCAGGTCTGGGGCATGACCGCCTCTCCAAGAAGCCTGTTCCAGGGTTTGGCCACCCTCCCGGTAATGAAAGGTTTCCTGATGTCCAGGATACACTTTCCTGGTGCAGCTTTGAACCGTTCCCACGCGTTCTGTCACTGGATCCTGGGGAGAAGAGCTCAGCACCTCCCTGTCCGTGCCTCCTGATGTCACCCTGCAGCCTCCCTATCTCCAAACTGGACAAGTCCAGCCTCTCTTCACAGGAGCACATGTTCATGTGATACACGGATTTTCTGGGGACTTTTAAATAATAACTTATCAAGTTTTATTGATCCTGAGCCATCAGCTTCCTAGTGTTGTTCACCTGTGAGGACAGGTGTCCCTGCTTAGGGGGACATGTGGCATGGGGTCACTGTGACCAGGAGCCTGCAATTTACCCAGGAAAACTGCATGAACTGGCAGCAGGAGGATGACCCTGCTGTGCCCCAGGAGGGCGTTCTGAGAGTGTCCAACCCTTCATCAGCACCCTCCCTCTGCAGCCATGTGCTGCCATACAGGATAGCTGGTGCCTATGCACTGTGGCAGCCTCGGGACAGTGGCCTGATGGCAGTGTCACAAGGCTGCTGTTGACGGTACCGTTTCTTCCATGCTAGCAGATGATGGGATAACAACTGATTCTGCTACTTCTACCCCCATTCTGCTGCTGTTTCCTCACACGCACTAAGGCAAAAGCACTGTGTGCCTGCAGAGTTCATTATCCAGTAGGGCTCTACTCTGAGATGCACACCCTGCAGCCCAAGATACCTCTCCTCTGAAGAAAGCACAGCTGTTCCTCCAAGCACCTTCACCCTCAGAGAGCCCTGCAGGCAGCACGAAACTCCTCGGGCACACACGCGGTACAAGCAGTACTTATTAGTATGAGGAAGCTTAAACTTACACCGTGACGCAGGGGGACACCCTGTGGTCTCACAAGCAGGAGGAACAGAAGCTGCTGCGAGACTTGCATAGCTTTGTGTCTTGTTCCTACGTGATCTCTTGACCTTCTCCTTTCCCAAGGCTTCTGTGCTTTCAAAGTACAGGGATGCTTAAGGTAGTCTGGGGATGACACTGCCTTCTCCGACTGTCTCTGAGGCTTGCCCCCACGGCACAAGGATCACTCCTTCTCTGTTAAAAGTAACCTTTTACAACTGCTGTGTCTTACCTGGGGAGGAAAAGTACACATCCTACCTCAGAGGTGTGTGGGAGGGAGGAAAGTGAGGAAATGTGTGCTCAGGATATAACTCAAAGCTCACAAGGCATCAGTCCACTACATTTTCAGTGGTCCAGTCCTCCAGGCAGCATTTAACCCTGTGCACATGATCCTCCCCTGGGGATGGCTGAACACCTACCCACCAATGGGAAGCAGGGAATTAATTCCTTATTTTGCTTTGCTTGCATGCACACCTTTTGCTTTCCCTATTAACCTGTCTTTATCCCAATTCACGGGCTTTCCAGCTGTTACCCTTCTGATTGTCTCCCTAATCCACTGGTGGGGCAGTGAGTGAGTGGCTGTGTGGGGCTCGGCTGCTGGCTGGGGTTAAACCACCACAGGAAAATGCCTCGGTCCTGCCTTAAGACATTTTGCTTGCAAAGCAAGGTTACAGGAACCAAATACCACAAGGTAATTTAGGTGGAGACTTTACAGCACTCGAGATAACATCATGCTTTCACCTAGCATGTGATAAGAGCATGAACAACAGGCAGTTACTATAAAGGAACTTAAACTTCCTTTATTATACGCCAGCATATTTTGCATCTCTTAATCTGCCCTAGTTTCTCTTGGTAAAGCACTCACTGAATTGTTGGGGAGTGGGAGGTTTTAATTTTTTATTTTTTTAAATTCACTATGATGAGATAAATACCAAAGTATAGTTTACAGCATGAAGCCATAGATTAAACTGGTTACACCAATAAATAAATAAGATTCTTATATGGCATTAAAATAATTTTTGTTTCACCCCGAAACATCTTTGTAATACTGGTCTTTTAGGTAGATCATTCATAAAGAATCCTCTCAGGTGGTTTCATTCCCCACAGACACTGTGTAGTACTTGAAGATAGTAGATAATAACTACCACTTGGAATTGGTTATGTGAGTACATATATAAATATACTTACATATATATACATTTATATTTATATAGCTAATCACACATTCACTTTCAGGTTTATTTATTCTTACTTAGGGGCTATTCCAAGTGCATGCTGACTGACATACAAATAACTCCAATCAACTGATCTGCAAATTAAGGAATGTTCTGAGCCTCTCATATGCCTGTGTTAAGCTTCCAGTTTGAGCTAAACCTCTACTCTGAGACAGACTAAAGATAGCTGGGTCTTAGCTGGGTCTTGGCATGTTTTTTTTTGGTTTTTTCCCACATATTCTATATTAGCTGCAATATTCAGATTAGCTTCCTGTGACGAAACTGAACCTTCAGATTTGCTGATCTTGTTTTTAACTGAACAGCCGTAATTCATTAATTATCACAGAGCCCTTTATTTATTCCCATATTTTTACATGGGAGAATGAATTAAGAGGTCCTGCTAGATAAAATAGCGTGAAGTAGGCATCCAGTGTATTCAAATTCAATACTTGCTCCCAAAACCCAAGCACAAAATATCTATTTTTGTCCCTGACCAAAGTCAGAGGTTAAGAAAGCATTCACTGAATCTGCATCACTGGAAAAGGAGATTACGATTTTTCCTCAGTGAAAGGCTGGGTCAGGAACTCTTCTGTCTGTCTCAAGACAGCAGGAATCAGACAGCTGTCAGGCTGCAGACTCTATTTTTTCAGTTTTTTCTGGGTTGCATATATATATATATGTATTACCAGCACTTCCCAGGGATGGTATTTCATTTCCTCGAGAGTTAGAAGGTGTGTAGGAAACATAAGTCAGAGCGTAGATTCTGGAAAAAATGCCTCAGAATTAAGGTAATGAAAAATCTCCCTGCAGATCTGTTTGCCCCAAGCCCACCAGAGATGTCTGCGAGACACCGGAGAGCTCATTTTACACCAAACATTCCATGCTGCATAGTCTGGTGACAGGCAGGAAATTAAAGACTCTCTTTTCCAATCACAGTGTATATTTATGAGCGGGCACAAGTTAACTTCCAGGTAGCAGCTAAATTCCTGTATTCCCTAACATGTATGTAAATGCTTGTGTTTAAAATTCTAATAAGAAATTACATCGCAGTGAAAAAACGCAAAACCACACCAAAATGTCATCACTTTAAGAAGGACATGCTGGAATTTCTACAATTACACGTAGCTTACAGAAAGAGAGAAGTTCTGCAGCCTTGCTGATACACTCTGAACTTCCTTTAAAGGACAAGAAATAAACACTCAGAAGCCTTTAGAGTAGGCTTTCCAAATACAGACATTTCAGAAAGGAAACATGATAAATGGGAGATGGCATCCACATGAGAATTTCGGCTTTTTTAATGTAAGATTCTGGATTTAAATTAAGAATAAATCCCTATGTGGGAGGTTTAAGAATGACAGACAACAAAAATACAAAAAAAATGCTCAAAGCAGACACAGAACCACAAAATGAGGTGCCTGGACTGGTGGTCAGGGTGGGGAGCAAAGCCCTGCTGGCACTGAGGACAGGTCTGTACCTGAAACCTTTCCCGGTCATAGGGTGGTAAGTGAACACCATCTTCTTCTGGGATCTGACAGCCAAGATCCTTCCCTAAGGGAAGACAGTGACCAGGGCTAAGCAAAGGTCACTTGATACAGGGTAAAAAGGTGTTTTGTACATGTTTAGGGGCAGCAGGGGAATGGAGGATGGAGAGATGCGGTTCCTGTGTCTACACAACAGGTTTGTGAGTAAACCCCATGCCCAGTAAGCTGAGGATTTAGTCTTTCCTTCTTTTGTGAAGGGTTATTTCAAAAGAGACTTTTGCCCAAGCAAACCTCCAGACAGATCAGGAGATTTCAGCTTCCAAGACAGAGCTTATGCCCAAATCCTCCTCCTAAACCAGAGCTTTTAGATCCATCCAAGGTCACAGTAATTGATCTGGAATTACGTGGCACTTTATTACAAAGGAGGGGGAAAAAACAGCTGGTTGCTCCATTATGAGTTCTTGCAGGAAGACCTGGAGTTGTGAGGAACAGGGACAGGAGGAGAGGGAACGGCCTCGGGTGGGCCAAGGGAGGGTCAGGTTGGGCATCCCAAAGGATTTCTTCACCAAAAGAGCGGTCAGGCTGCCCAGGGAGCTGGTGGAGAGACCATCCCTGGAGGTGCCCAAGGAAAGGCTGGATGTGGCACTCTGACTGCTGCTCGAGTTGTCAAAGTGGTTTTGGGCCACAGGTTGGACTCCACGACCTCAGAGGGATTTTCCAACCCAACTGAATCTGTGACTACATGATTCAATACCAGCCTACCTTTGTACCGGGGTGACGAAAAGCCTCCCGAGGGCTGACACGACTGATGTTACCGGGGCTCACACACCAGCGAGCCATTTCCTACACCACGTCATCACGGGACCATTCCCGTCACAGGAAGGGGGGACAAAAATAAAACTGCAGCTTCCCCACTTATTGGGCAACACAGTGTGTTTGTGGGGGCTGTGGGAGCTATGGGGGCCAGGCCTGTGGTCTGCTCCCCACGGCTGAGGGAGGCTGTGGGGCCGTGGTGTGAGGGGTTTGTGGGGTGACAGGCCCGTGTGTTATGGGGCCGTGGGGTGAGAGGTCTGTGGGGTGGGGGGTTT
>WBMV01001018.1:824777-890100 GCA_013396655.1 Campylorhamphus procurvoides
GCCAGCGGCGCGGCCCGGGGGGCGGGCGAGGAGCATCGGCAGAGCCAGGCCCGGCCCATCGGGAGAGCGGCAGCAGACCCGCCCCGGCCGGCAGCGAGCCGGGCCCCGCCGCAGCGCCATGAAGATCAAGGATGCCAAGAAGCCGTGTAAGGCCGGGCCGGGCCGGGGAGGGGGCGCGGGCCGGGCCGGGGTGCGGGAGCGGCCCATGGACACGATCCCCGCTGCTGGGCTCGGGGCAGCCTCGGTGCTGCCCTGCCAGGGCCCTGCTCTGACCGGAGAGCTGTGCCAGCGGCCTCCTGGGTGCGGGTGATGTGTGCGGTGAACATGGCACTTGATCGCCGTGCCCGACACCCCGCAGGTGGATGCGGTGTCTGCAGGTTTGCTTTTGAGGGGCTAATCAACTTCTGGTTCTCTTTAGAGGGAGTCATGGCTAGGCTTCGCGAACGAAGGTTTGGGAAGGGTTAGAGGGAGTATTTGCTAATATTTTGATGCAAGCCTTTAATTAATATACGCCGAGTGCCCCCCTCTTTAATGAAGCGCAGCTGTAACAGTATTCTCATTATTTATTATTTTGTAGCACCGTATTTGTTTTGGAGGGCACAAACGGGGTTCATCCTCAGGTGAAGGCAAACAAAATGTCTGAAGATTACAGGTACTGCTTTGTGGGAAGAGAGATGTAGATTGAGCAAAGTTAATCTACATGCAAACGATGTGCTCTCAGTGTAACAAATGTACAGCTGTGCAAGTCAACACACCTGTCACGCTAATACAGGTGTGCCTTCGCTGAAAGGGATGCAGGTGTTGCTCCACCGAGTTTAGCATCTTCTTCTTTGTCATCATACTTAAAGACGTACTTTCAGGGTGAGTTGCTGTATAGAAAAGATGGCTAGTCCCAAATTTCTAGGCCTTCTGCTGGCCTTGTGGCATGCCTGGCAAATGAACAGCACACAGCTAAGGAGAAGCTATTGAAAGGGGATGTTTTAGATATATTGTTAGCAGCCCAACAAGAAAATCATCAAACATGTATTTAATACAGGAAGTATTATCTTAGCTCTAGAAATAGCTGTAAAAGCTGTGAAAGTACCTTGTTTCTTGTGGTCTGTTGGGGAAACCCTAAATGTGCTTCTTGTAGCACACGAGTAGTCATTACCTCTTGTTAGTGGAAATTCCTGAATTTACGGTAATGATGTTTATGAAGAGGACAGTTGAGACAGCTTTCTCTTTTTTTTTCCCCTGCCCTAGTATAATATTAAGGAATGTTACCAAGACTGAAGCAGTAACTGGCTGCAAAATGTTAAAGTGGTTGGGTAATTAAAGTTGTGAGAGTATGGCTGCTCCTGCTGCAGAAACCTGCTAATTTCAGGAGTATCTCTTGCTGGACTTCAAAGACTTCTTTTGTGTAGTGGTGGATTTAAACCCCATGGCTAAATAACAATGCAAATGTTATTGAGAAGTTTTAACTGCTTAAATATGCTGCAGTTGTAGTTGTACTCTTCCAGTTCTTGAACCTGAACTTGGATGTTGGTTTCACAATGGGACTTAGTTGGAATTGCATAAGCAGGAGGGGAAGAATACAGTGTCAAACTACGTTGTTTATTTCTTCTTGGCTCTTGAACATACTTAGGAGCTGGTGGCTATTTTAAAGATAAAGCACTTAGTTTCTTAGGCAATGAACTTTAGACTCATTTTGCTGGTCTCTGATCCTGGTTAGTCACATTGACTGAAGTTGGAGAGCCAGCTGAATTTTTGTAGAGGAGCAGATTCACAAAAGTACTGAAGATAGAAAAGTCCATTGCTGTTCAGGGGCTCTGGTGCCCAAATACTGCTGTTAGTTTGGCTTAACTGCTCTCACTGACATGAAATCTGAGTTGGGCTCATTATACCACTTTTAAGACTGTTTAAAAATTATTTGGATGAGACAGCAGGTAGCTTTCAACACAATTGCTGTGTTATGTTCCTTATATCACATGAGTATCTAATCATCTGTGCTGGAGCCAAATTTGATGCAGGAGGAAAATGGTTAGTTGTTATTTGACTTAAGAATCTGCAGAGTGGAAGGGAGAAGATTGCTTTAGCCTACCTGTACTTTCATCTGTGATGTTTAGCATCAGGAAAGAAAGCATGATTGCCCTGACTGTCATGTCAGTCATAAGAGAGGGTAAAATGGAGACACCCAACTAGTTCAGGGCTTCTGATTTGGATACACTGCTTAGACATGCTTCTGTGGTCCTCCCTTCCAGATCTTCACCTGGCTAATGCTGTCCCTAATTTGATGGAGTAAAAATGGTGAGAAGTGCAGCTGAGTTTGTGGAACAGGACTTCTGAGATTGGCTGTCTTGGAAGGGGCTAGTAAAGGGCCATTTGAATCCCAGTTGGGAGGTGTCAGGCATTTGCAAGGAGGATAACGAAATTCAAATCAGGAAAACTTTGTCCTAAGTTATTGTGGCGGTGGAGAGGTTGTGGAGTCTTCATTCTTGGAGGATTCTTGAAAAACTTCAGAGGTCTTAAAGTCTTGGCTGGACAAAGCCATAGTTGACCTCATCTAGAGTGGGCAGTTTTCCTGCTGGTGTGACTGAGAGGTCAGACCAGATGACCTCCAGAGGAACCTTCTGACCAAGAGTTGCGTGATAACTCTTAGGAAATGCCTCTGGGGAAGAATGGCTGGCAGTTTTCAAGGGAACTTCCAAGGGTTGTTTGTGGGTTGAGATGATAAATGTGAGAGCAGATAGTCTTGCAGAAGTGCTGCTGTGTGGGATCTGCCCAAAGGGGAAAGAGCAGCGGCTCGTTCAGAGGGAGCTTTGCATGTTGGCAGAGGAAGGGGAGAGGGACAGGGCCAGCTTTCTGTGCTCTCCAGGGGAGCTGAGCCCTTCCTCTTGGCTCTGGAGTGTAATGCATTACTAAAGGAAAGGCAGAGACTTCTGTCATTTAGTACACCGTGTATGTTACTTTTTACAGTGTGTTCCTTTTGATTGTTTATTGAAAATAGTTTGGCAACAAATGCCTTTAGTTCCCCTCAGGTGAATTGAGACATGCTAATATATGAATATACACAGCAGAGATTTGCAAACTGCTTTATCAATATAAAGAAAAAGTGAAAGATTCAAGTTTATTTTCTCTAATGTGGTTCTATGTACACATGTAATAATAGTGGACACAGTGATCCCATGCTGAATTAGTGTAATAAAATTGATGAAAAATCCATTTAGATTGACAGAGAATCTCTCTTAAATTTTTTTGTTGTTGTTCATAGGACTTGTTGCATAGCCTTGGGTATCCTAGCATTTTTTTATTAGTCCTTGAAAGAGGATTACTAGCCAATAGCATATGTTACATGCTCTCATTTGACTGCAGTTGAAAAATATATTTCTAATAACAGATTAATACTGCCGGGCACAACTTACACTGTGTTAAACACAGTGTGTCTGTGAGTGTTAAGTTATGCCTCTGCATGCTGTATCTCACTATAATAACACCTGTCCCCAAAGACATCACTGCTGAAATGTCAACAAAATCAAGAGAATGAGCAAGGAGGGAGAAGATGAAAGCAGTGGTGTTTTGTCTTGTGTTAGCATTATATGGTATCCACTTGTGGATGTGATAAACCTCATGAAGAGCAGTTGCAGTAATTGCCCATTACCACCTGTCCTCCCACTGGCAAATGTGGCTCTTCTGGAGTGTGATTAGAGGTAGCTGAGTGGGAAAGTGCAATGAGTTTGTGGAGCGTGATGGAGAAGTTTTCCCAGGAGAGAAATGGGACGATGTGCCAGGGCATGTCAGATACATGTAATTTGTATGTTAATTTTGCCCATTCCAAATGTGTCTTGAGCTGGACTTGGGATATTTGAACCCCAGACCTGATACAAAACTTGTTAAGGAGAGAAATTCTCCAGTGTCTGAAGGACAAACGACATTTGAAGTGCAGTTTTGCCCCGTAGAGACTCATAGGCCATGTGCCTCCCCTGGACATGGGTACAACAAAAGCACTTTGCTGCCTACCCATCAGGTTAATCCTGCTTGGTTTAGCATTTCAACAGCCTTTAGTGTGTTTTCTCTTAGCTTGTCCCATTGCACACATGAACTGCCTTAGCCTGCCAGCTGGTTCAGCTTGAGTTAGAGTTTGCAGTGCAGTAAAACTTGATAGCAGATGTTTTAGGGAAATACTGGAAGTATAAGAATAGATGCACAAATACAGAGGAAAATGCATTTGGAGAAACTGCAAGATACATGTAATTTTGTGTATAAACACTAAGTGTATAATAGTTCACTATAACTTTTAAATAGTTATTTGTCATGTTGTTATTTGGGTAGGAATGGGATCAAGGTTGTTTTATCAAAGGCTACTTACTGACCCAAATTGGAAGATAAGTTTTGGGCATCACAGCTGATAATACTGCATACTTTCCTAAGAACTGTTGCAGTGCTGGCAGAAGTAAGTTTAGGTTTTCATGGATTTCGTGATCATTTTCCTCTCCTCTATTTTAAGGTGGTATAGAATCATGAACTTTGACACCCTTTGGTAGTTGTTCCCCAGGCCACATTTTGTACTTGAAGTGCAACTGTCTTAATAATACATAAGCTTTCTTACAAAAATGACACAAAATGTTGTAGTCTGTTCTCTGTTGTCACTGGCAGCTGTGAATTTACATTTTTTCCCATAGTGTAAAGCTTCCATCTTCAATTAGGAGTTAGTTACTCTTTGAAGGTTGGTTCCTGTTAATTTAAAGCAGGGTTGACCCAAAATATCACTATATCTCACAGAAGGAAGTATTTCAAAGGTGTTTGTGTTTCAGATAATGTCACTACATTCTTAGGAAAGAAGCTGACAGTTTTTTTTTACAGTTTTTAAAAGCTAAATACAAATAGAGATTAAACTGTAGAATCTTATGCTTGACTCAATAAAGGGGGAGTAGTTAAGTCTTTGAGCTTGTACTTCTTGCAGCTTTGGATCCAAAAAATCAGAATACTATTGGGTGGAGAGCTTCCTAGGTAGGTCCTGTACTCAGCTGAAGCAGAACCCATAGAAAAGGAGAACATTTCCACCTTTGTGCTTATATTGACATGAGAGACTTTTTACTGTAATTGTTTCCTTTGACATATAAAGATCTTACATGATAAGATATAAATAACCTTAGGATTTCTGCCAGTAACTGTGTACACCAAGAACTTGAGAAGTATAGACGCAAGAGAATAAGGCCTCCCTGTGTATCTCTAAAGATTATTATGGTTTAAAAAGCAACCAGCAGCCACACCAGCATGGGTTTTCTTACTCAGCAGAACTGCTACATCATTGCAGGACCACAGCACTCTTCCCATGCGGGAAGTGCTTTTCTACACTGCAGGAAGCAGTTCTAGGAAATCCTCTGAAACATCCCGATTTTTTGGAGGAGTTTCCCCCAGAGCTATCTTCATGGCATGTACAGAACAATCTGTTGCTTTATAGCAAAGATTCCTGCTTACTGTGTCTAGGTAGGGACCACGGTGGCTCCTGGCAGAGCTGGGGAGTGAAAAAAAATCTGGATTTGGAATTAAGAAGGTTATGTATTATGATACTCCTCTTGCTGTTCTGGAGACAGTTAAATTTGCTGTGAAGTATTACATTAAACACCATATGGGGTTTTATTTCCCAGTTAGTGTTCTATTTCACATGTCTGTCTCAGATAGTAAAAAATCTGTATTTTGTGTATTCTTAAATAGAGCCTAGCTTGACATCCTAAAAGCAGTATGCATGGTTTTGGAGGAGTTTTATGTAGTCTGTGCAAGGCAATTGGGCTTGTTGAATAAAAAGCTCAATTGTTGAATAAAAAGCTTGATTCTTGTTTTTCATTTTTTCAAATTGTTGCTGACCTCTGCAGAGAGGAGCTGAACTTTGAAAAGATGGGCCCTGGATTAGTTCTGTGAATAGCAGTCAAATTCTCAGCAAGGAATACTTCTGAGCTGTTCATCACTTTTTGTGGAATCTTCCTAGGAATAAGAATAGTTACAAAGAAGAAGAGCTGAGAAAAATCTTTTAATGACCTAATCCCTGTAGAGCTGTGGAAAAAGCCCAGTTTTAATGCAGAGGGATTGATTCTCCTTGTGAATTGAATCTGTGGAATGGTGGTTATACAGTTGTGCAAGTCCTGGTATCTGCAGACCTATAAGCTTGAAGTGAAGTTTGTGTAATTGGTATTTGTGTCATCTGGGCACGTTTCTTCAACTGTGACTGCTGAAAGGATCAAGCTGATGGCTGGGGATATTTTTTTCCAAAAGATTGTGTTGCTGGCATTCTGCTCCCAGATCTCTCACTTAAAGAAACGTGACCCACAGATACAAGTGTAAAAATACTTTTTCGAGTAGTTTATATCTTCTCAGCCCAAGATACACGCCATGCTATTTTTGTCGTGTTCCAAGCCAGTTTTCAAACACCAGACTGCTTGAGAAATCTTTCATGGATTTGAGAGCCCACACCAGCTACTGATGCAGATGTATATGCTGCAGATATGCTGTGTAAGAATGAAACCTTGTGCTTCAAATATGCCTCAAAGGGCAGCAGTGTCACCTTAGGCAGAGAGCTGGTGTATGTGGTTTAAATATGTTAAATTTGATGCACAGGTTCCTTGTATGTATGGCATGGCCTCAAGTATGTATGTCCTTTTCAGGATTAGCCTGGCTGCTGGAAGTCTTGTAGGAAACTCAGGTGTGTTCTCCCTAGCAGTCTGAGGAGTCCTCCATTCTGAATCTCTCTGTGGCCTTATTTTAACCCTGCAGATGAAAATGCTTCCAGTAAAGGGAAGAGGAACGGCTGTTTTCACATGGGTTCCTGTTTTCTGCAATCCTTCTGCATCCAGAGAGGAGGGATTTTGAGCTAAGATCCTCTCAAAGTAAACTACTTGAAAGGCTGCAGCAATAGGACATTTCCATGTTGTGTCCATATACAATTATATTCCAATTCAGTAGAATCAGTGTATTTCTATTATTTAAAGGCAGGTCAAGAATGGATAAATCTTGTGTCTGCAGTCCCAACTGACTGTGCCCTTGCCATACGTACATGTATATACATGTATCCCCTTCTGTGTTTGGAAGACAAAATGGCTGTTATTTTCCTGGCTGCACCTGTAATAAAATCAATATAAATCAATCCAGAGTGGCTTACAAGCACAAGAATCCTTGTGTAATATCTTCCTCTGCGTTGCTGGTATAAAGAGTAAGTTAACAGGACGTGGGCCCAGTTGCTTGTCACAACTCCTCCACCTTTCAAATGAAACTTGAGCAGTGTACTTACCAGACAAATCTTGACAAATTTTCAATTAAAAAAAAAGTGAAACTTCTTGGGGTTTGTCACAGAGGTGAAAACTGACCTATTTCTTTAGTTTCAAAATCCTCAAATGGCTGTTAAGATCACTCAGTTAACCCAGAAAACTAATATTGTGCAGCATGATCCCATTTTTCAGCATAAAATATGTTCTCATTAAAACTGTGGAATAAACTTACAGTTCAGCTGCTCTTGTTTTTTAGTTGGCATGCAAGGTTCATAAACCTTCAGGTTTGTAGAGGTGTGTGACTAATGCTATATTTGCAAAAGCCTTTTAGATCATTTAACATGGGATGTGGTAGATCTTCTGACAAACAGGCATAACTTGCACCAAATCATCCTTAAGCTCATTGCCTGAACTTTCAGCTGTTTCCCCCTCCTTCCTGTTGTGGAGGACTAGTTCCTAGTTATTCAGTAGGCCCACTGAGCAGAAAGAATCCCAAATATTTTAGGTAGTACTTGGCTTGCTGTGTCCTAGTTAGATTCTGAATGGGTTGGATTGACTCCTGCAGTCACATTCTGGTCTACTACTTCCCTTCTTCACTTTTGATCTGTGGCTTTTTTTATGGCAAGAGGCTGAAACTTGGTGAGGTCACTCAATAAATTGTCAGCTAATTGTGGTCAGACAGTAAGATGACAAATTTCCTTATGTCCAGGGTAAAGAAGTCTGGCTTGCAATACTAAAGTCAGTTCATGAGTGGCTTTATGCTTAGAGCTCAGCTTTACACAACAGATATCAGGGTTATAGACCTTCTTTATTTCCATTTGGAGCTAGATGTTGCTCACGGAATTTACCCTTGTATTTAAATTCGTTTTTTCAAGCTGAGTAAGTTAATCAACTAAATCTTTTTTGTTAATATCTGACACTATTCTCTGGACACCCATTCCTGCAAGTGGAGGCAAATTTGAAATTTCTTTTCTTTTTAACTTTAGCACTCAGAAATGAACTGACACACAGCCAGCCTTGCCTAAATACATTAAAATATTTTGGTAGGTCACTCTTCTCAAGGAGAGATCCCACTGGTCATGTAAATTCAGTGTAATTGCATCTTGCTCATGATGGACCTGTTAACATCTTTTTGGTTTTGTTCCTGTGTTTCATGCTTCTGTAAGATTTGAATTGCATCCGAGGAAATAAATTTGAACTCTAAAAAAAAAAAAACACTGAAAAAGGCAAACCCAAGCAAGTTATAGTGTCAATTAGAAAATAAAAACATGAGTCTCCCAGATGGATATTCAGAATCTTTCTTAGACTAGCAAGTTAAATTTTAAATAGTTCCTGGGAGATGACGGTAGGAAAAGACTCAGGTGAAAACGTTGTGCTTGCTGTAGGGTTTCCAACTATGTGTTTCACTGCACATGGTTAAGAAGATTTATTGGTACAGCATATTTAAATTACAGTCCTGCATGTCATAGACCATAAAATCCCTATTAGGAACTGCAGTCATCCCACAGAACTGACAAAGGCAAAGCACTTGTGGTTTGCTGTTGTTGTTTTGTAGTACAGAAATGTCCCCCTCCTAGCCAAGGTACAAAAAGCAGGAAAAAAAGAAAAGAAAAATGGAACCTAGATTTGGTAATATTAATTTTAGGACTTGCTTGTAGTTCTTAATGGAACTTTTTGCTATCCCTTTAACTTCAAGGGATATCAATTGGTCATCTTAACTGTGTTGGTTTTTAAAGTGCACAAAATAAATTAAAGCTTCCCTCTCAAACAAACATGTTGTGTGAGAAACTGTAAGAGGAGGAATACTTGTCCTGCTCTGTTGTCAGCTCTAATGTGTAACCTGCTTTCTTCCCGTGTGCATTGCAGTCTGTGTGCTGAAGTGCGTCAGAGCTATTATTTTAGAAGGGAAGGTTATTTTAATCCTTTGTTCTCAATTAAAAAAGTACCTGAATTTTATTTATGAGTTAGTCCAAAAGATGTGGTATAGCTTGGAGGAGTTCTGGTTGGGCTTTCAGAGCACATGTAATAACAGTTAAATGTGTGGAGTTGCTAATTTTCCCATTTTTACCTGGCCAGAGGGATTTTAAGGTCATGTAATTGAAATGAGCGCTAATTCCTTGTTCCTGTGAAGTTTGTTGTTAATGGCACGTTGAAATAGAAGTAC
Source organism: Campylorhamphus procurvoides (assembly GCA_013396655.1). Taxonomy (NCBI): domain Eukaryota; kingdom Metazoa; phylum Chordata; class Aves; order Passeriformes; family Dendrocolaptidae; genus Campylorhamphus; species Campylorhamphus procurvoides. The sequence continues at coordinate 834,180 of WBMV01001018.1, forward strand.
AGCATTGGGTTTAACTCTTTATGTTCCACGTATGGCTTTTGCTCTTTAAGAAAGCTAATCAATAGTTGTTGTGCCTTCACAGCTTTCCCATGGTTTGGCATGGACATTGGGGGAACGTTGGTGAAACTTGCCTATTTTGAACCTATTGATATCACTGCAGAGGAGGAGCAGGAGGAAGTTGAAAGCTTGAAGAGCATCCGCAAATACCTGACTTCCAATGTAGCCTATGGATCCACTGGCATTCGAGATGTCCACCTGGAGCTCAAAGACTTAACGATTTTTGCTCGACGAGGAAACTTGCACTTTATTCGATTCCCGACTCATGATCTGCCTACTTTTATCCAAATGGGAAGAAATAAAAACTTTTCCACACTACACACGGTGCTCTGTGCCACCGGCGGTGGCGCCTACAAGTTCGAAGAAGACTTTCGCACAGTAGGTACCCTGTCATGCCTCAGTCTGGAGCTGGTGATGGCTTAAATAATCAGTGTTTTTAAAATAATTATTAACTGCATTAAGCATGATGGGAAATTGCAGCCCTCCCGAAAGCCACAACACCTCTTAAATTGTATTTGTGCTTTATGAGAGAACACCAGCTTAAATGTCACATGCCATGCTGAGGAAGAGCCGTAGCAAGCCTAAAGCCCCACAGAATTTCTGTCTTGTGGTTTTCTAATAATCCTTGGACTGTTAATGAAGTTGCAAGGATAGTTAGTACAATGCCATTGAGCTTTTTATCTGCTGACATCTTAGAAATGACTGTTTGACTTGTAAGATGGGGGAGGAAACCCACAAACCTTGAAAAGACATGCAAATGTGTGAGTTGCATTAAGATAACAGTCAGTGGGGCCTCTGGGGTACTTGGTGTCCTTTTTTAGTTTTAAATTGATGAAAAATGTTGTGAATTTTTCAATGGATTAATGTCTGAGAATCTCAAGAGTTATCTTTGAGCTTACCCAAGCAGCTATTTGCACTGCTTGTCTGTTCTTGATTCAGGCCTGATATCTAGATTTATAGTCAGGTGAATTTGCTAGTTGATGTATTCAGAACTTACATCTGAATTATTTTTGGCTTTATATTGGGACTGAAGTTCCCGAATTAGTTGCCTGAGAGAGCTTCTTAAAGTTGGGCAGTACAAATACCCTCGTAAATTTGCAGAGTGTTTGTGCAGTGTTAGAACATGTTGACACAGTCTTTTTTCTTTCTTAACACAGATTGGAAACCTCCAGCTGCACAAACTGGATGAGCTTGACTGCCTTGTCAAAGGCTTATTGTACATAGACTCTGTCAGCTTCAATGGCCAGGCAGAGTGCTATTATTTTGAAAATGCCTCAGACCCCGAGAGATGCCAAAAGATGCCTTTTAACCTGGATGATCCATACCCATTGCTGGTTGTTAACATTGGTTCAGGAGTCAGTATCTTATCAGTGCATTCCAAAGACAACTACAAAAGAGTAACTGGAACAAGGTAACTTAAAAACCTATGCTGGGGTTGTTATTCTATGAGACAGCGAGGCTCTGTTTTCACAGTGTTTCCTCTCCCTGACTCCTCCATCTATCCTTTTCCTTGCTCCCTAGTATAGTAAAGTATTTTATATCTGATTTGCAGCTGCATTCATTGAAACCTGTTCCCATGGTTCTGTTATTGAGGAGTTTAGTCTATCTTATTCATCAGTCAGAAGAGTGATAGAAGTGCTCTGTAGTGAGAGTTTTATAGGTTTTGTCTTAAATTTTGATAATGTGAGCCTGTGTTCCTCTTGCTCCATAAGAATAAATAGGTCCACATGTGTTTTACAGTAAATGATCAAGGATCAGTCAGTGGCATGATGTGGATGTTTAAGGAGTTTGTCTCTTTAGTCTTCCAGCATATGTTTTCAGAGTTTATAACTAGCTGTCACCTCTTACTGTATGGTTACCTGTTTGTAAGTGACTTACAATAATGTGAAATTGATTGACAGCTGTTTATGATGTGAACCTCGAGCAGCAAAGCAAACAGCTGGATGTCCAAGTTGGAGGGCTTTATTTGTTAGTCAGTCGTAAGAATCTTTCATGTGAATAAATACTGTTTAAAAGCAACTAGTTTCCTTTGTCCTTAGTCTAGGTGGAGGGACCTTTCTTGGTTTGTGCAGTTTGTTGACGGGCTGTGAAAGTTTTGAAGAAGCTCTGGAAATGGCATCCAAAGGAGACAGCACACATGCTGACAAGCTGGTTCGGGATATTTATGGAGGAGATTATGAAAGATTTGGCTTGCCAGGGTGGGCTGTAGCATCCAGGTAAGCAAGAGTCTCTTTGTTGGTTCTTTTGTTGGTTTGGTAGGCTTAAAAAACAAGACTTGAACCATTAATGGAGAGAAAAGTGCTTTTTTGCAAACTTCTGTTGTAGTCCAGTTATGTTTTTATCCTAAAAGTATATATGCTCAGCTTTCTAGGTTTAAAGCCACAGGCAGCTACAGGTGCCTGCTAGCTAGTTACTGAAGAAACCTCATGTGGTGTGTCATGGAGAAGGGGGTTAGGGAGAACATGAGGTGATCACAAGAGAGGCAGGAATGAAGTGCAGAGGTGGTGTGGTTTAACCTCTGCAGGTGGCTAAACACCCACAACCACTCACTCTCCCCACTGAGATAGGGGAGAGAATTGGGGGAGAAAAAAGTAAAATTCATGGGTTGAAATAAAGACTGTTTAATAGGACAGAAATGGAACAGAACAGAATGGTCCCCTCCCAAGTCTACTTTGAGAATGGATAGGCATTTGAGTGAGGAAGCAAGCCTGGCAAGTGGGAGGATTCACCAGTCAGACTCAGGCAATTACTTAATTCTCTGTGACTCGATTTGCAGAGTAGTCTTGCCAAGGAATAAGACTGCACTTTGCTGTGTATGGTTCTTCATGGAAGTCAATCTGAACAAAAATACTTTGTTGGGGTCATTATTGTAACAAGATTGACTGTTTCCTTTGAAGGAATAAATACATGCATAGTGTCAAATTGCTGTATTTAATACAGATTTTGAAAGGGAGCTCCTCAAGAGCAAACATGAGACTTAAGTTCTGTTATAGCATAAAAATTACATTCTGAACTTATTTCCAATGCACATTAATCACTTTGTAATTAATGGAAATTTTTCTTGTTCTAGTTTTGGGAATATGATCTACAAAGAGAAGAGAGAGTCTGTTAGTAAAGAAGATCTTGCCAGAGCCATATTGGTCACCATCACCAATAACATTGGGTCTATTGCCCGGATGTGTGCAGTAAATGAGGTAAAAACTGACAGGGAAATGATCTATCTACAGGTCTATTATTTGTTTTCAAATTAAATGACTGCCAAAATGATTTGCAATTTTAAAGCTTTTGGTACATTGTCAAATGAGAAAATTCATGCAGTGTTATGTAGCCTTGGGTTGGGCTCACAATCATCCTGTTTTAGCAAGGGGACTTCAGTCCTTCATCACAACATCCTGTGCTCTCCTGCTCCCTCACTTGCCTGCAGGCTTTGGGCTCCATTCCCTAGTAAAGCTGGTTTGAAGCACTCCTTGTCAGGTTACCCCACTGGGAAAAATATTCTTGTCCCACTTCACCAAAGACAATCAAAATATTCTGAACCAGTTTCTAGTAGTTTAATCACAGAATAGTTAGGGTTGTAAAGGACCTGGAGATCATCCAATCCAACCTCTCTGCCATGGCAGGGTCACCTAAGGAGTTTGTCCAGCCCTGAAACATGGACTCTGAGAGAAACTGTGGACTCTGTCCTTGGAGAGTTTCAGCATATGTGACTTGAGCAACTGCTGCGTTTAAGTTGCTGAAAGACCTGCTTTGAGCAGTGTGTAGGACCTGATGGCCTCCAGCCTTTTGTTCAAGCTGGAATTATTCTCTGATTGAAGCCTGTGGAAAGCCTTGCTTCTAATTAAGCATTATTTTTAATTTTTACAAACTCTTGAGACTTCAGGTTGTTTTGACAGCTGTCAAAACAACATTATCATGCTGGTTGATACCAAGATAGTTTCCTGCCATCTTCTGTTTCTCAAAGTTCTGCTGAACAGAACCAGTATGTGTTGTTTCAATATGAGCATGGGCAGTCAAGAAGCTGTGGAAGAATATTGAATTTAGGCATAGAAGACATAGATGTCTGAGAACCAGGGATCTCATCATTCATTATCAACAAACTTTGGGTAAAATGAGGTTTAGTAACAGCTTTCTTGGAGAAGGCTATGGATAACTGTATTTAGAGTGCTGCTTAGAATCTCTGGGTGTGATCACCTCAGAAGTACCAGCAACCTCCTGAAATAACTCTCCTTTTGCTTAGGAGCCAGACCAATATATTTGTCTTGTTTTAATATTGAAAGCTCTCCCTTAATTTAATTCTCTGGCTTTCTCTCGTGTCTGTCTTGAGGAATAAAGTTAATTTTGTGAGTGTTAAGTTAATTTTGGATTTTTCCTTTATGGCAAAGCTTGATAAGAAAGAGTTAAAATAAGGGTGAAGTTCAAAGTACATGCTAATAGTCTGAGGCAAACCTATGCAATTTATATTTAAGGATGGGAGTAAAGGTGGGCAAATCAGAACTTGTAAACTGCACAAACTGGCTTTATTCCAATTTCTTTTGGTCTAATTCCAGCTGTGTTGCAGAACTACAAATCATAAGAAATAGTTAATAGGGATACACAAACTAATATCTTGAACTGATATATAAGAGTTAAATGGATGTAATTATTTTGGTTTCCCGTGATAGAACAGAATTATGGTTTTGTGCTTTAATGGTATATCTGCTTTGTCTTCACTGGGAACTAATCAAGGTTGTGAAAAACAATCTCATATTAGTCATTTGACTACAGCTTGAATTGTCATACTAGTTTTTCTGACTACTTGGAAACAATGTATTAATGGATTGAATGTAATTATGTGCTTATTTAAGCATGATGTTAAGGGCTAACAAATTTTCTTTGCATCTTCCTCTTTTATCATTAAACCAGTGTTTAATGTTGCTTCCGCTTAACACTGGATTCATTTCAGTGAATGGGGAAAATGAAACGATTTTTCACTTTTTTACATTTAACTTGATTAAAATTCACAGCTCACTTGCAGTATTTAACACTTGTCCTAATGTGAGGCTGAGGTATATTGAGGTCTGAAGATGAAAGGAACACCTGCTCTGTCTTACTGTCTTCGGCTTCTTTACAGTGCTGCCTTGTTGCATTCATGTCAAGCAGCATTGTACAGGGCTATGAAGGCACTGAGTCTTCTCTACCAAACAGAACGAGCTTTCACCTAATTTCGCTTTCAGCTGGGCTGTTTCTTTGGCTTAATTACTGAAAATGCCGACTTAATTTGAAACACAAATGCTACTTGTCTGTAAATTAAGTCCTTTAATTCTTGAGGGTTGCACCATTTCTCCATTTCCCCAAGTATGCCATGTTTTAAATTTTGGAACCATGTTTTAATTGTGGGTTGTTTGTTTTTTGTGGCTTTCCTCTTGCTGGAGACAGCCTGCTCTTTCATAGCTCAATTTTTCAAAGCTGTGTTAAATAGTGAGCAGACTTAATCCTTTGCTGTTTTTCTCTTTTCTTTTTAGAAAATAAACCGAGTTGTGTTTGTTGGCAATTTTTTGCGTGTGAATACTTTGTCGATGAAGCTTCTTGCGTATGCACTGGATTACTGGTCAAAAGGCCAGCTGAAGGCCTTGTTCCTAGAACATGAGGTATGCTGGGCTTCATTTATCTGTGTGTGTTGTTTCACCATTAATCAAAAATCCATGTATGAGTAGCTCTCAGGTGATATCCTGAGGCACCGAGTACTCAGTAAACATTAGAAATGAGAGGAGATTTATCATGCTGGATTGGTGCTCTGGGAACAGCTCGCTGCCAGGGAAGGACTTCAGTCACTTTGGGGTACCTCAGTTCACGTTGTGGATCTTTGCAGAGGGGCAGGAAAATGTTAAGCTCTGTGCCCAGGGTCAACAGTCTTCCTTGAGTTTGGGTGGAACAATAGTAAGTGTTGTATTTCAAAGAGTACAGAGATCTGAAGCTTGTGCCTGTCAAACAGGCCCATTGTTCTCGGCTGGGCTTGAGCAACATCCTGAAAGTCGAGCCTGCTTTTGACAAGGCCAGCTTTCATACCACCACAGACCCCTCAGCTGTTGTAGTGATTTTCTTCTCTCAGACTAACCTGCTTTTGGGCAGCTTCTGCCATCTACATCAGTATGTAATGCTGAGAGTTTTCACCTGTTTTGATCAAAATACAGGCAAAGCAGTATTAATTACAAGTGCAGCAGTTGGGGCATATGTAGTTTCTCGGCAGTGGGTTGGCAATTATTATCCTCAGTTTGTTGGTCTGACAATATTCCAGCATGAGATCTGTTCCCCTTCAGCTGATTCTCACAACCTTTTTCCTTCATTGCTTATCCCACGACTGACAGTCTGTGCCAATCTCTGCAGTAACAGCAGAATATTCCGTGTTAGTTCAGATTTTTGTTGCGTAAATGTTGAACTCTTGCATTTAGTCAAGTATATACTCCAAACACTTCAATATTTCATAGTTATAAGGAGAGGGAACATTTCATTCCCCCACAGGGAGAACGTGGTTCTTTGCATGAAGTAACAGACAGTTGAAAATTGTGAGGTGCAGTTAGTTTAAAAAATTCTTGACTTGTACTTTAGGAACAGTGTTACTATGGGTATTCAAGATCTTTTGGCAACCAAAATATGCAGCTTCTCTAGGAAAAAGGAATAAAACATGATTTCCATGCTTGAGGAGTCACTGATACCTGCCTTAGCAGCCCTGCAGTGTATGGTGAGGCTTGGTGTGAAATCACCTAATCTAGATATGAGGGATAAAATGTTTGTTTCAGAAAGCTTTAAAAAATTACTGGATATTAGGTATTAAAAGTGTATGGTATGCTTTCTGTGGCATTGGTCCCATCAGATGATTGTTGCTGCTAAAATTCAATATCCTCCTTAAACCTGATTTTTTTCATTTTTTTTTTTATTTATAACAGGGATACTTCGGAGCTGTTGGGGCTCTGCTCGGGCTGCCAAATTTCAGTTGAGATCCCAGATGTCACCACACTGAAGTATCTCCCACCTGAACAACACTTGTTTATGGCAATGGGAATTCAATCTGGGGAGGGGAGAAGAAAACAGCCGATTTTCTGTTACTGTTCTTAAGAAGTGATTAGCTACTGAGTATTGCTGTTCTAAGGAAGGGGGTTTCACTCTGGGCATTGGAAAGTGAACTGTCTGTGGTTATCATTTATGTTCTTTGGTACATGTAGCCAGTAGTGAACTCATAATATGCAATACATCCTCTGAAAACAACCTTCCAGAAATTCCAGACAAAGGAATGCCAAACTGTTAAGTGCTCAGCATGACAATATTGCAAGTTTACTCCTGAGGCTTTAGGCCCATCAGTTCTGTTTATAATTAATGAATGAAAAATTATTGTCATTAGTTACAGTATATTATGAGCACAATTTCCCATGTGTACTTAGAGAAAACAACTTTAAAAACAGCAAGGTACTATCTACAGGATGAGGAAACTGTAGACAATTACTTCCCACAGTAAGAATAGTAAATATTTTTATGTCTAATAGAAATAATATTAATGCTTTAATTTTCAGTGGGAAGAATAGAAACATAAAGAATCAGCCAAAGCAGCAGATTAAGCAGTTAATGTTTTGAAAGTTTCATGAAGATATGCATGGTCTCTTCATTTGTTTGAAAATTCACCTGGTATTTTGGAAAGATCCCTCTGTCTTTGATTGAATTTGGAAAAGAATCTAGTGATTAATGAAGGCAGTTTTGAGGGAGGGGTTTTTTATTGGGTTTTTTGTTTGTTGGTCTGTTTTTTGAGGACATGACTTCCAAAATGCTTTCTGGATTTTTTTGTCTCTTTTATCAGTCTTGCCATCATGAATCATTATTTGTAAAGGTACCACAAAGCCTGAGAGATTTGAGAAATCTTTATAAAATAGACTAAATATAGGACCTCATAATTCTGATGCTTTGGCTCACTTCTGTGGAGATTTGGAAAATTTTGGCTACTAGTTTGAAATTGTGATTTCTGCTTAATTTTGTAAAAGTTGATCAGAATCTGATTAGATGTTGAAAATGAAAGGTTATTAGCTTACTTTTGGATTTGGGAAGTTTGTTTTTGAAAGCTGAGGACAGCATCAGAGTTTGTATTGCAGCACCAAACGGACCAATATTTAGTGCACTTGCAATATAGAACATCAAACTGTGGCCTTGGGATAAAATCCATACTCTGGAACTGATCTTTGGGGTTTTCTGTAGACTTTTAAAATTTACAGTTGTGATTATTGTAATAAGTTTAGTCCTGAAGCCAGGGCATGAGATCTTAAACTTACAAGACTATTATACAGTCATTAGCTACATGAATTTTTGTGAACTGAAGAGCTACCCAATTTTATTATATTTTCATGTTAAATATTTCCTGTATGTGCATGAGGAGCAACCGGACTAGAACACATTGATATCTTGGGGTTCAAGGCATTTTTAAAACTGATTGCTCGAGTATTCCACAGCATGGCTGTGTTGTATTTACAGATACATCCACCTAGTGTGTTAGAAACCCTGTGTGCTATTTCAGTCTTCTCTTTCTTACAATTCAAAGCCCCATACTAACATCATAGGTTATCTTTTAAAGTTTTCTGTGGTCCTGTGAGAGTACAGTACCTTAGAGTAGGCAACTCATGAAGCGCAATTCCAATTGCAAATGCAGTTCCATTTCCTGTCACTTTTCCCAGTCCTTGTACTAGATTTCCATTGTGCTTGCTTTGATGTTTCACTTTAGACATAAGCAGCTGCAAATTGCACTCACAGTTCAGCTGATCTAATGCTAAATCAGAGCACTTCAGGAAAAAAGTAAATGCGGTTTTTCTAGAATATAAATGCTGTATATTGTTCTTTTGGGTTATGATTGACTATCAAAAGTAAACTTTATTTGGTTATAAAACTGTGTATAAACTTAATTTTCTGAGTGTTCCGACAGCCTGCTGAAAATTTTGCAAACTAACTGCATATTTTATTTGCAAAGTGAGCTACTTTAAGACATGTACTACAGTTCCATTAGAAACAGTTTCTTTAGATCATGTTTATTGCTACTTCTCTTTTGGTGATACTGAGAGTCCTCTGGAAGCAGTAGTTAGAAGCTACTTATAGAGTTAACCAAAAGCACGCACAGATGGTGATTGCCTAATATCCATGGTTAATTAAACCCATTGAAGTTGACATGACCTAAGATACATTTTTAAGTACATTGTACAGAGCTACAAAATAAATAAGTGGAGTAATTCTTGAATAGCTGTACTGTATAGGAACTACTGTGAGAATCAAAAATTATGCCCTACCTCTGGTTTACCTCCCTTGAGCTTCTAAAAGAATTGGTTTCCTATTGCTAGTTTTATCAGCACAATTGTTACTTCATTACAAGAGCAACCTGAGCAGTTGTCAAGCCCTACTGTAAAGCCCAGGGGTTCTGTATTTAAGCCACATCTTTGGGTTTCATCTCATTTTCTGCCAGCTTAGAATTTGTTATTAGAGTCCCCAGAGAGTGACTCTGCCACAGGGAGAAATGATAGGCATCACAAATAGTTGCAAGATAAGCCTTAAAGTCTTTTCCTTGAAATTCTCTTCTAAATAGGTTGAAAAGGATTGTTTCTTTCATACAAATCACTGAAGTAACTTGCTTTCTGCTCATCTTCTCTGTTTTTACTTTCACCCTTGCCATTTCCTCAAAGCTAACTGGTTGAAGCAGCTTTAGGGTGAATGGATGCAGCGTGATGCACTACAGCAGAGAAAATGTGGGGTTGTCTTCTCAAGTGGAACCACTTCTCTAGAGGAAAGTTCTGTGATACTTCTAAAGTAAAATGCAAAATTCATTTTGAATGTGTAATCATTTTCAGCTCAGCCATGTGAGTGCCTTTTAATTTTTACATATAATGCCAACTTTAATGGTACTGGGACTTTATCCATGAGGTTTTCTAATGGGTGTTACTTTCCAGAGAAATGGCAGGTAATTTTATTGGCCATGGAGATGATCCCTTCAATCCAGTGTAGCAAGAGATGCCAGGAAAACAGCATCAGGTTTCTGGCTTCCTATCCCTGTAGCCCTTACCTTGGGGTAATGCTTTTGCATTCTTTGGTCTCATCCCTCCAGCTTGGTCTTCTCAATTATTACACACAGTTTTATTGTATCAGTATCTCCCTAAGAATCATGCAGGTTTATAATGAGATAGGTACTGTTTGTTTCTGAACAGAGAAATTCAATTTTAGGTGAAGTTATTCCAGGCTATTAAACCTAACCACTTCCACCTTTCTAATTCTACTTAACTAACTGCAGTTTGAATGAGAGAGGATCTCCTACAATACGTTTTGAATATTTAACAGGCTGGAATGAACACAAGATCAGTGTTCTTTACTGAAGCTAGCAGAGGTTTAGGTATAAACACTTTTTCATTCTTTCTACTCAAGTCTTGATATATTTAACAGTTCATAGAGAAACTGCATGGATACACTTTCTTTGTCTAAAAGTTTGGTCAGGATTTCCAAAGGGTGTTCACACCTGCCTTTTGAAGGTCTTTCCCTCTCTCAAGCACCTATGTGATTCTACCAACACCTCAGTTCATAATGGGGAGTTACAGAATAGAAAGGACATGAGACCATGCTGTCCCACTTACTCTAGGGCTGTATAGTAAGACCAGAAGTTCTGTTCTGGGCTCTCACAACCCTTCAGAAGTACTGTGACATTCCTGCTTGCATTGGAGCTGTTGGTAGTACACATGCCAGGTGCCTTAAGGGCTGTAATACTGACTCTGTCTCTATCCACTGTAGGTCTTCAGGAAACACCTACTTCCACACAAGCTGCAGTAACTTCTCATTTCTAAATATTTCAGAATAGTAGTGGGATTTTAACATTTGGAACTAATCAAAGTGTTTTTCTAGAGCCACATAAAGACTAGATGGTGTCTTTCACGTTCAGTGATGAATTTACATTAATGAATAAATTTACAGTCAACCTGTTTTGAGCTGTCACTTCCACTGTTCTCATTCTGGATATCTGGGTATCACTGTAATCCTGAAGAAACGGTTCAGTTGAGTTCAGAACAGAAGTGAAGGGCAGTGTGGTTCTGTCGAGCTAGTTCTGGTCAGCTTTCTTACCCTTATTTAAACAAATAAGACTAATCCTTTCCCCTTTCAGGGTTTTCCTATCTGCATCCCTTTTATAGATTTTGTAGGCTTAAAAAACATGTGGTATACTAACAGAGCTTTGCTGAGGTTAAAAAGTGAACAAAAATCAGTGGGTCAGGTTAGAAGTGTTTGACCAAGGCTTGCAGGTCACAGAGAAGGGCTCAGGACACGCTTGACACAGTTACTGTTTGGTTGTATTTTTTTATTTCCCTTTGACATGCAGTCAGAGGGGTAAATTTCACAATCACTGTGGATAAAATGGGTGAATTTTGTCCTCAGATGTGACCATGGGAGATTAAAAAATGCTTTATCACAGAAGGATAAATTGTGCTTATGTTCTTTTTAAGTTTCACTGATACTTCAAAGTATATCACCAGTATTTTGTCATCTCTGTTTAAATTCTCTAAGGTTAAAAAAAGCCTGCAAATAAGCTTGTTTGATTAGTTTTGTTTACTTCACACATATAAAGCATATTAAGTATTCTAAAAACACGCTTTCTGAAAACATCTCAAAAGATGCTGTAATCTATTTGTAATTATTAATGTGCTAATGGAATGTGTTTGAGCAGTCTCAGTTTGCATAACTGAGTGCCAAATCCTGCTCACTCTAGTTACTTGAGTAGATGATTCTTTTTAAGTAATGAGCAAGATTTGGCCTCAAGGTCTTCTGCCTGGGGACCACAGTAATGATACTTGGCATATTCCTGCTGGTGCTAAATCATTTGTTAAAAATAAAGATTCTAAATAGAAATTGTAAATAAAATATTTATGGCCTAGTCCTTTTGACAGACTTAAATTTTATCATTTGCCAACACTTTTTGGCCTTATTTCAAGTTTCCCTTTTGGGTTTGTTGGGGTTTTTTTTGAGTATGTGGACTGTGTGTGTTAATTTGGCAAGTCATTGGCAGATGTGGCTTCCTGTGCTGCTTTCTGTAAGGCCCATAATGTTCCCATGGTGCATTAGGATACAGATGACTTTTCATTGCTGTATTTCCATGTCATCCTTCAGCTTGTTATTGTTGCTGTTTGCACAAATAGTGTCAAATAGAACTCAGTTGGCATTTGTTCTCTGCTAAAACTTCCAGAAATTCAGCCATTACTGAAAGCGTTTTGGGAAGCCGTTGAGAATTCAGAAATACCCATTTAAAGTCATTTTAAAATCTAAACGTGCTAATTAGCCTTGCCTAGAAAATGAACTGGAATATAGTGTGTCAGTTGCTAATCTCTGCTATAAATTGCTATCATTTCACAATTCTTCTGGCATCAATTTAAGAACATTGTAAATACAGGCTTTGGGAGGAGTTATGTTAGTTTGAGATTGTGCATTGCAAACGAGTTTATGAGACTAGTGAATTAGTATTTTGAGACCAATTAAATTACAACACCTAGAACATGAAAATTAGTGTGCTGGTGTTAGGGCATAGAGGGCTTCTGATAATCTGCACTTTTCCATTCTTGAGTTTTGGCATTTTAACAAACAAGCATTTAATTTTCCATCTCCTGTCTCGTCATGTGCAGGCCTTGTAATCACCAGTTGCTGTCTTCAGACATTTGTTTTAGTTAGCAAAGCAGGCAGGCAAACTGATAACCTGTAAACCCTTGTAGGATGAAGTTCTCTGAAGAGCCATTTGGTTAAGTTGCCTTATTCTATTACATTGCACTCATGGTATGTCTCTGCTTTCTTGTTTACTGTTCAGACACTGAAGATGTGATGTAAAAATACATGCTACAAATTTTTATTCATAAATTACTGATGAATACCTTTGTGTCACCTGTTAATACAGCTCTTGTAAATGATGCCTTTATGCCATCTGTTATACAGCTCTTGTAAATTGTTTAAATTATTTTTGTTTTTATAGATTCTCATTATTGAATGTACAGATTAGATCCCTTTAATATGTCACTGAGTAATTTGATTTGGGCCCAAATACGGCCAATGCTGTAATTCATCCCATCGAAACTGTAAATAATTCTTTATTGCTTGTTTGCATGAATGAAGTTTGGATTTCATTTGCTTTGTCATAACCCAACTCCTCTGTCATGGGCCTACTTTTTACAGTTTATTTTCCTGGGTTTATTACCATTTGTTCTGTACGAATGTTGAAACAGTACTTTGTCTTTTCCTAATAAATAATTTGAGATTGTTCATTGTTGGCCTGCATTTGTGGGGCTTGAGGGAGGGATTTGTGCGTGTGTTCTTTTTCTTCAGCATCATAAATTGCTGTGATGTTTGATGCTTGTGGTTTGTGGTTGATCATTTTTATGCTCTGGCAACATGACTGGTGTGGTTTCACACTTTTCTTCCTCTAATAAGCCAGTTCTTCACAGCTCTTAGATTCAGGTCCTGTTTTTAGAAAAACTGGATGTCCCAAGGAACGTTTAGTTTCACAGTATTGAAGAATAAAGTGTGCTGTGAAGGCACTGGAAGATTTCCCCTTCCAAATTAACTCAAGAGCACCTGCTGCTGCCTGCACATGGCTGGGTGAATCACGCTGGTATTTTACTGTTGAATAAAATACTTTGTGTATAAACAGCATCTTGTATATAAACTAATTACTCCTCTGTCAGAACTGCCCTTTGCTTACGTTTTCCAAAGCCAAATTACACTGTCCTGAAATTGTTCTAACTTGGATGCCTGAGCAAGAGGTGGTGAGGAATGAAGTCTGTGCCACAGCAGCGTGGTGGCGGTGCATCTTGTGAGAGTGCACTTTTCTTTTCAGTGCAGAAATACTTCTTAGAGTGAATTGCAGTAGCCGTTTGTGGAAGCTGGGTTGCATTTCAGCTAGAGTCCTAAACTGATGGCTGGTGCAGCCCTTGGGCAAGCTGAGGGGACAAGGCAGGCTGTGGGAGCTTCTTTTACTTCTATTTTAGCTGTTGATCGTTTTCTTTTTTAAAGAAGTTTCTATGAAACAACTTCCTTCCTCTTACCATAAGATTGTTCAAGCCAGCTGTATTTGAATTTTTGTTGGACTCAGAAATGCAAACCTCTAATTTGATAATACAACTTCCCTCTTTTTAGAGCTCCAGATTAAAAATTGTTTGCCCTTTGTCCTGGAGTGCAACCCCCTTGTTCTGAGGTCCTGTCTGTCCATCAGCAGGTGTTCAGTAAGTAGATCCATTTTGCCATGTTGAACTACAGCACAAAAAAATAGTCCCAGTCACCTTGTGCCCCATGTGTGGGAGGACCAGGGTTGGCCACGTTCTGCTGTTCCCAGCCCTGAGGGAGCAGGCAGATGTTGACCAACATCTGCAGGTTTGTGACTGCCTGGAGATCAGCCTGCAATCTGGGAGTAATACAGTGTTTTCCTCCCTTTCCTGAAGGGCCTGTGTGAATGTATTAAAGGTTGAGTCTTTCATAACCCAGGTGTGTCCAGATAATGTGAATTATCAAGCTGCCTCTGGCATAATCTGTTCATGTACTTTTTATATCACAGGCTTTGGTCTGGGTTGCTGTTTGTGTAGAATAATTGATGTCATTTGATAGCAGACAATACAAATTCTCAGGAAAAATTCCCTTGTAGGTGTACAAGGGTTTACAGCAGTAATTTAAGAGGAAAAGGCATTGCTTTTCAGACTTCTCACGTCCCTGTTGGAGAGCAGCTCACAGGGTGTGGGGAATGCTGAGATGGTGCTTCAGGCCAGCCCTAAGACTTCAGGCATGGCTGGGGTGGACAGCACAAACCCTCCCACAGGTGCCTCTCTCCTTGCTTTTCACCCAGGATGTTGCTGTTATTCAATTGTCCCCTGGTTAAGCAGAGATTTCAGGAGTGGCTTTACCTTTCATGAGAGGCACATTGCTGAGCTGATGGTGTGCACCAACACCCAGGAGCAGAGTGCATAAGGGTAAGGGTGGAAAAAGATACAACCCAAACAAAACTCCACAGTCAGCAGGACCCCATACTTCATAAGTTGATACCAGGGGAATCGCAAATGTGCAGCTTCTAATAAACCTGATCTCCTTTCTGGCCATTCATTTTATTAATCTTGAATTTGCAATTGATTCCACTTTCAGTCTGGGGTATTTAATGGCAGCCAGTTTTTCACACAGCCACTGTTCACCGTGCTCTGAGAATGAGTCTGCTTTCCATTACCTGCCCCTCTTACCCAAATCCATTGTCCCACAGCAGTGGGTGGGGGCACCCACGGGCAGGACCATCTGGCATGTGCTGCTCTAGGCTGAGGTGTAACATCAGCTCCTGGCTCAGCCAGGAAAGGGGAGGAACTTCAACAGCATGAAGACATTTTTCTTTATACACTTATAAAAGGGGTCACTGATCCTCTCCAGCCATGATCTGCATGAGGTGTACTGCTGGCAGCCAGAGGCTGTAGCTCTCTCAGCTTTTCCCAATTAATCCATTACTACACCCCGGCTGTGTCTGGTATTTTTTGGGTGCTTGTCAGCTTGAAACTGAGACCTGTATGAGACAGGAAAACACTTTGGTCCTGCAGTTCTTGCATCCTTTGAGGGTTTGATTCTGCTACCACAGGGAATCAGATGATGTGGAGGATGGAGTAAAAAAACCATCAGACAGACAGAGAGACAGCCCTGCTACAGGGCAGCTTTAGAAATGTGTTCCAGCTCCCACCAGGAATGCGTTGTGGATGTTATAAGCATTTTTCACGCCAAGCACTGCTGCTCTTTGCTCTGAAGGGTGAGAATGGAACTTCTGGGGACCTCATAGAAGGGGTGTGATTTCAAGTTCTCCATTTTCAGCTGCTTTTCTCCCTCACACTGGGACCTTGCACAGGGAAGGGGGGCAGAGAGCTGCCAATGCAAACAGCTCTGCTGCCAGACCAAGAGAGGAGCTTTAGGCAAACATTGCAGTATGCAGGAGGCTCCCTTAGCACACAGATACGGTTACGAAACAGTCCACAGCATGTTCCAGCCTCCAAAATTAATGTGGCAATAATTAACATGGTATTAATTTTAAGCTGTTTGCTGACAGTTCGCTACCTATGGTTGTGCTTTGGCTCTGCGTCCTTTGTATCAACCAACAAACCCAAGCTGAATCTTGACACAGAAATAACTGCTCATTTCCCACCCCAGGCCCCACAGGCACTGCCTCAGTGCTGTGATTTCCCCCATAGGATCACTTGGGTGGGTAGCCCAAGGACAGTGGCACTAGATGCTGGCCCCACGTGGTTTTGTATCATAAAGATGTGGCACATGGGAACATGGTTCAGTTGTGGGCTTGGCAGTGCGGGGGGAACAGTTGGACTCAATGACCTTAAAGGTCTTTTCCAACCTAAATGTTTCTATGCCTTCCTTTGACTGGAAGCATTCAAAAACATGTAGATGTGATGCTTATTGATATGGTTTAGTGGTAGACCTGGCAGTGCTGGCTTAATGGTTGGACCATGATCTAGAGGCACATATATTTCTAACTTAGCTGCCTCTAGCATCTCTTCTAGAAAACCTCTAGCCCTGGGTTAGATTTACTGGCTATTAAAAATATCCAGTGATCCATTAAAACCCTTGGTAATTTGTGTGAGACCTAAATTACCCTTATTGTTAGAGTTTAGTATCATCTTTCAAGTCTGCATCTCCTTGTCATCGTCTCCAATTTTAAATGTATATGCCACCCATCAGGGGCATTTATGCATTGACCAAAACACATTTTTGAAAGCAAACTTGCATCAAAACTGTGGGGTTTTTTTAACCAGCCCAGCCCAAACTCAAAGTTTCTTGGTAAGTGAGAGTTTGACTGTTTTACTCCAAGCAATGTGTTTGCAAGAGGAGTCACAGCTCTGATCCCAGTTGTAGAGTTCTGCCTGAAAATTGGCCTGTCCCTGGTCTGCACTTGCAGCAGCTGAAGCAAGGAGACCCAAACCCACCTTGATCACCACCTCAATAATCTCTTAGTTTTTGCTGCCTTCTGCAGCTCCTCCTAGACATGATGGTTGGTTCCAGGGAGGCTTCAGTGGGAGGCTGAAACCCCTAAAGGAGTGAAGGTATCTCAGAACCATTCTAAGGTTATCTTCAAAAGTACTTGCTAAGTTTTGTCAAACTACGTTTTATCCAACCAAGACAGTACTCTGGGACACTCACTTGATCTGGCAGGATTTCCATGGACATGGGATTTGGGATATCCCTGGGCTGTACTCCCACCCTGCAGCCCATCACTCAGGGGGGCTGCACCTTGTGCTGGCCCCAGGGAACCTCTCCCATCACCCCAGGGAAAGCACAGACAGTTCATAGCAGTTAATGGTCCAGCTCAGGAACATTTGATCTGAGTCCTGCAGTGACTTACAGAAGCAGGTTTAGTTTCTCCTCAGAGCAGGCAGGATGTGTAAGCAAGCCTGACACGTGCTGCTGCTCGTGTTCCTGCTGCCAGCAAATCCTGCACAACGAGACCATAAACCCAGGGGAGGGAAGGTTGAGCCTTTGCTTCTGGGAGGTGAAACGCTGGCTCAGAGTTTGCCTCTCACAAGCAGACATGGTGTTGGAGGTAAACTTGGGTTTCACACTCTGTGGGGACATGCTGTTTAGCATAAAAAACATGTTACAATGCAATGTGATGGCACATTAAGGCTTTTGGTCTCTCCTCACAATACTCAACACATCACTGGTCTCTATTCACTGGAACAGTCACTGTGGTTTATTGGAACAGATTTTTCCCAAATCAGAGTGTCGACAAAATACTAAGAGAAATGTCACTCTCAAAGGCTCCTTCCCTGTTGCTGGAGAAAAAAAATCCCAGCATTCCTAGAGAGATTTCCTAACAGCCCTTTCAACAGATATGAAAGTAGATGTGTTGAAATCACACTCGTCACTTACACGTTCGTTTGAAATATGATTCTAGTTTAGAGTATCATTCATGATTTCATTCAAATGCCTGCATTCCCTGAAGAAATACAAGCCTGCTCTCCTCCCCTCTCCAGCTCCCACGCATACAACAACAGTATTTTACTCAAAGGGAGTATCTCTTTCAGACTCTAATAACTTGCTGCTTGGCTCTTCATTCTCTGTCTTCAGAGACATGTGATCCTCTTGAGCTGCCAATTTTTAGCCTGGTATAGGATTATAAATATATCATTCTGAGACTATGAAAACTATAGGGTTTTGTTTGCTGGGTGGGGTTTGTTTCGTTTTTTTGTGCAACATTTTTCTTTTAGAGAATTTCCTGGGAAAATGAGTGTGTTTTATTTTAAAAATAAATTAAATAAATCATTCCTTCAGCTCTTAACGCTGCTTTCCCTGCTCCTTGGCTATGGATGATCTTCGTGTAAATTGCTGGAAGACTTGCCTTCGTTCTTCAAATATTATTTTTCAACCCCTTTTTATTAAAAAGGTGTTGGGGTTTTTGGTGAGGTGACTCCCTCATGCCTTCACGGAGCAGCTCTGCAGGGCACAGCCCCTTCCCAGAGGGTCACTAGTCATTCCTCAAGGCCAGAACTGCTGCTGTGGGGCTGGAGAGCACTGCATCTGCTCCAGTTTATTATCTCGAGCTGTAGCTGCTCCTGAGAACCTGCAAAGGCTGAGTGCCTGTGGCACTTCATTTTTGGGCTTGGCCCCAGCAGCACACACATCCCAGTGCTCACCAGGCCTGTTGAACTGGGATTTGGCCCCACTGGAGCCCAGAGGTGCTCACAGCACCCACCACGGTGCCTTCAGAGCCAGGCTGTGACTGAGCCTGGGCTGTGCTGGGACACTTGAGTGTGGTTTGTAGGTGAGCCAGCTGGTCCTGGCACGACTAAATGCCCCTTGGTGCCCCATGTGCTTGGCACGGCTGTGTTTCTGTCACATAAAGTGAATAATTTGGGCAGTGGTGCCAATAAAAGCACTGACATGATGTGTGTGAATAGGCAGAGAGGGCAGAGGGAGGTGTGATGGGCTTTGGGAACCCTGAGCACTGGGTACCTCCCCTTTGCACAAACACTGCACGGTGATGAACTGGAACTGCTCAAACAAGTGTTCTTTAGTGATTTAGGCTTAATAGGATCTTCCTTGAGCCTCCAAATTGCTTCCACAAAACCTGACATTGGTCCTTTTAAGCCACCCATTGCTGCCTCCAGCCCTGGTGCTGTTGTTGATGTGGATCTGTGTTCCCTCACCACAACAGTGCTCTGGCCAGAGCTAATACCTTTCCTTCTAGGGCAGCAGCTCCTGGATCTCGCCCCATGCACGCCCAGGGCTTCTGGTTCAGGGTAATGCCTCGTGGTGGAGCTGAAGGAAGTGCCTCCAGCTGGTGCTTACATTCAAGTGTTTGCACTAGCATGTTCCCACTAGGCTGCCTGAACAGCAAAATATTGAGTTCAGTGCACTCTCACTACTTGATGTTTTTATCATTTAAGGCTTGAGACAACTTGTAAATGCTTAAAATAGCGTGAAAATCCCTGTGCTGGCACAGACTCCCAGCCGTATTGGAAGGCTGTCTGCTGTTCGCCTGCAGTGGAAGTTTCATGTGTTCCAGAGAGCAATTATGGTACAGCAAAATCTTAAATAACCAAAGCTATGTGACAGTTATCATTTAAAAGGAACCCATAGATTAAGGGTGCCAGAATAAGAAGCTGATTTAACAGTCAGAATTGAGGAGCAACCAGGTGTCCATTCATGTGAGTACCTTGGCCTCAGAGTATTCCATTATAGGATTTCCCACAATTATTTAAAGGTATTATATGAAACTTTTTTTCTTCGTATAAACTAAAAATAGCTGCACTGTTTTCAGGTTCTGTATGTATCCTAAACTTTCCTGAGCCAAGGAAGGAAGAAGCATGGGGAAGGGTTATGGGGAGCAGCAGAGCATTTGCCCCCAGCAGCAGCTCCTCCTGGAGCAGGGACATGAACCTTGGCACGTTCATCGTGCAGGTCTTTTCACATGGACAAGCTGAGCCCACCCCTTGTTTTAGCAGCCTTGGCCCTGGGCCTTTTCAGGACTCCGTTTTCCCAGCCATGGATGCTCCAGGTGAGAGGCTCCCAGAGAAAAGCCAGTCCAGGTTTGCCCTTTCCCTACTGGGAAGCAGCTTGTCCCTGCAGAGGTGCCAGAACTGGTGGGTTGTTCCTGCTGCCATCAATACCTTGGTTCTCACTCCCTGCTCCCTGAAGGTCTCTACCTTTGCCACCAGGGAAGTGTGTGTTTGCTTGGGAAGAAATGGGAACGGTGACCTGTGTGTGACCATCTGCCTGTGTCTGCCCTGGCAGGACTCCAGTGTAAGGAGCTCTCTGCTGGTGCCTGCTGCCCCCCTGCTCTGGCACACGGGAGAGGGCACATGCTGGCTCATGTTTTCTGGAAGCAATGAATCCAAAATAGGAGAGATGAACCTGAGCAGTCGGATGGGTGAGGTCCCCCAGCCGTGTCCCACTGCACAGACATTGCCCAGAGGGTGGGAAGTACCAGCCCCTGTGAGATTGGTGTGAGGCTGGTCCCTCAGAGAAACCCAAGAAAACAGGACTCCCAATATACCTGTCTCCATTCACACAGTGTTTTTTGTCCTGTCTTATATAATTAATCCTAAATCTTGGTTGAACCCTCTTCCAGAGCTAGAAGTGACCTTCCTGTTGCTGTTTGCAACAGGGGAATGTGACTGGGGCTAAGAGGGGCACAGGCTGCCTTTACATCTGTAGTATTTTGATTAGTGTTATGGACAACAAATAGCAAGGTTGCTCTGAGAGTGAACATTAACTGGGGATACCTGATCGAGTTATAGCCTCCCTCTGCCAGTGAAACCTCTCCCTTGGCATGCACTGTTGGGGAAATGACAGCTTCAGGTGCTAGAGTGGGAAGGAGATCTCTCACCTTGGTATCCAGCAGCTGAGCTGGCCAAATTCTGCATGTAAAGCAAAATCAGCAATCCCTCTTTCCTGGAGCCTCTCAGCATGTTCCAGTGCCAATGCCCAGCCCTGCCCATGGCAGGCAGGCACAGAACACCTCTTGGCTCACTTGGACAGCGTGTCATGAGTGCTGCCAGAGGCCTTTGGCTAAGTGATAACCTGCTTATCTTCAAACTGTCCATTTATTATTTAACTGAATAAATACTCCTCTGTACTGGCTAATAAAGTTGTCTCTTTGGGCAAAAGAATGACTGGAGTTTGACCTTATCTGTTAAATCATTCTTTTTTTTTTTCAAACAGTATGCACATGATCATACACCCCTTTAAATCTCCCTGAGAGTGGCAGTATCCAAACACATGGTTACCAGCTGCAGCCAGCAGCTAAACCATCACACCCATGGTCTCTCCAGGTGCAGATGAAATCCAGATGCACAAACACTTGGGTTCTCCACAAGGGAGATGCTAAATGGTACATAAAAACCATTGTATCTTGGCCTTTAATGCTATGGACGTGTTCAGATTATTTTTGCAGCGAATGTAATGACTACTTGCTGACTTATATTTTTTTAATATATATAGTTTTTCCATTCTGGATAATTTAAGAATGCCAGCACTACTGAAATGCATCTGCTGAGGGAGGATGTTTGCTTCATCTCGAAATGGCCTGATGTTTTGGGAAATGGTTTGGCCCTCACAGGAGTCCCCAGGCAGAGATGTGAGTGTGAGAAGCTTCTAGGAATGTGGAACTCTTTGCTGCTTTTTCCTAGCACAGCTTTATTTTTAGCCCTGCTCATGTTAAAAGGCTGTGTCTGGGAAACAACAGGCAGTACTTCAGCTCCTTTATGTGAACAGCCTGACTGTTCACTCTTGGTGGAGTTTTTTTTTTTTTTCTTTATGAAACAGATTTTCTTCTTTACAGCTGCAATATCTCTGTGAAATTGTAGGTGACTGCCACAGCCTCATTGGGCATCAAGTGAAAAGTGAAATGAAGCAACAGCACTGAGAGGCATCGAAACCACAGCTCACCCTGTGCTCCTGGGAGGAACATTTGCTGTCCCCAGAAGACACCTGCAGGGCAAAGAGGGGCTGCCTGGAGTTGCCACCAGCAGCTCAGGGCATATTGTAAGGCTGGGAGAAAGGCTGTCATGGTAAGAGGTGTGTCAGCCATGGCCAGTGTGCCTCTGGTGGCTCCGTCCTGCCCTCTTAATACTCTCATGACCTTTTGTCATCAGTGGAAGGATAACTACAGTTCCCTGGGATCAGGCTTGCAGCAGAGCCCTGCAGGCGGCACAAAATGCATTTCACAGCTTTTAGTATCAAAAAACCCCGAGTTCTGTTAGCATAACTACAGGGAGGTGACATTAAAGGTATCAAACATTTAATGTCCCAAAATGAACTTAACTGAGCATGATATTGTTACTTTACTGTCTTGGTTGCAGCTGCTCCTGATGCTTTTCCCTTCCCCTGAGCAGCAGGCATGTCCAAGTGCTGTGGGATGTTCCCAGCTGCCATGAGCCTGGTGGCAAGGAGCTCTGCTTTTCCCTTGGAGGGTTTGGGGTGTCCCTGTGTCCCCACATGTAGCTCACTGGACACCAGGATGGAAAACAGCCTCTTCCATATGTGTGTCTGCCACTGGCCTTTAGGTGGCTACTGAGGTCATGTTTTAAACCTAAATGCCTTCCCCATGTTAATCTCATCTTTGTGGAAGGGTAATTCCCTATGATACCTCCTGAATGTGGCCATCTGCACAGGACAAGCTTGCTGCTCCAAGCATTTCCCAGTCAGGGAAGAGCGGGGAACAGCCAGGATACTCCTTTTCCATTTGTTCAAAACCAAAGTACTTTTGTAATGGAAGAGGTACTCAGTGCTCTCTCCTCATCATGATACCAACTTGAGCTGTCTCAGAAACATGGGCCAAAAAATCAGCTCTGCATGTCTCAGTTTGTTGTACCAAAAGCATTACCTGTGGCTGAGAGCTGGGGGTGCTCAACCTCAATGCTCAATGCAGCTCACAGCACTCGCTGTGCCTGTCATCCTTGGACTGCCTTCCACTGGGGGATGTTAATTAAGCTGTCTTAATCAGCATGCAGGCTTGCAGCATCAGTCCACAACATAAGGAAGCAGCTTTAGGGACTCCCCAGGTGCTCTCAGAGCTCCCTGGATGCAGCTGTGTGCTCAGTGAGGAGCATCCAGGTGTGGGGGCTGCTGATGTACCAGCTGAGGAACAGGGGAGTGTGTGTGCCAGTGACACATGTGCTGGAGCAGCTTGGGAAGTGTTCCTGTGTGCTGAACTCACCTCAGCAAATACCATCAAAACTCCTTCCTGGGGGATACCAACCCACACCTGCTGCCAGCAATACAAGGGCTGGATGTGTGAGACCTGTATGTAACACCAGCCACCATCCATAACCCCCTGCCATTCAAGTCACCTGCCCATTAATTTATTTTACAGGATTGATTTTGCCAAGGAGTTTCATCCGTGTGCAGCTGTGTCAGGTATTTGCTTTTGGTTCATACACAATGGCTTCTATTTTATAGGCATTTCATTCTCACATCCCAAATGGGGAGGAAATCTAAATTTAATGGTTGGATGTGCCTCCACTTCTTCCAGCATGCTCTTGGAAGAACATACTTTTTGGGGCACTATTTCCAGGTGTGTAACTGAACAGGTATGTGGCAGAGGATTTTTTATGTCCCCATCATTGCTTAGAGAGTGGACAGCATAGGAAAGAAGTGCCTTTGGAGCAGGGTGGTCCTCAGGTGACAAATTAATCCAAGTTCTGGAGATCTTTTCTGTCTGAACAGTCTCTGCACAGAACCATCTCTCAGGTAAATCCTCTAACACAGGAGAAACTTCCTATTCCAGTTCTAGTCTGGGCTGCTCTTTCAAAATAAACCCAAATCCAAACCCCAAACTCAACATAACCCACCCCATATAATACAGATCTCCAGTAGAGGTGGCAGGTGTGTGTCCCCTTGCACAGCCCATGAGTGTGGGAGCTCGGGGAGGCAGGAGAAGCTGCTGAGCAGATGGTTAATGCAGCGGGTTGGGAATGCAGAGGTGCAGAGCTCAGGGATGTGCATGGCCTCGCTCCTTATTTATCCTTCTGTGCAGAGGGAACAGCTGTGTTTACAGGAGGTAAAGCCAAGCCTCGGCGCTGGGCTGTGCTCCGTGCTGGGACCCCGTGGGGGCGGCTGCCCTGGGCTCTGCTTCCTGCTCCTACCAGGGGGATCTTCAGGAATTACCTGCAGGTTTCTCCTGGGAAGAAGCTTTTCCAGGCCAGTTTAAGAGGCAAAAGCTGGGAGAATGGGCTCGCCGTGGTCCTGAGATGCCACAACTCCTCTCCAAGAGTCTGGATCCGTGAGGATGGAGGCACAGGACAGACCCCAGCTGAGGAGATGCCTCAGCGACCACCCCGGGGGCTCTGCCAGCAGGACCTGGGATGGCTTCTGGAGAACTGCCAGGGAAAAACGCCTCACAGGTCAGTCCAGAGGCAGCTTGAATCATATACTGGTGTGAATCACGCATCAGGGCTATGGCCTTGATTGAGGAATGAAAATACCTTGACTTTTTTGGCAAGGGAGCTCCCCTGATGCTGCTGTGTCGGGTGTTGCCCCAGAGTGCTGCCTTTGCCCAGGCTGCTTGTTCACTGGTGGGACTGAGTGGGTGCTTTGAATTGGTGGCTTGTATATAGAGCTGTGAATATTCAGATTTACAGAGGATTTGGTTGTGTACTCTAGCTGGAGTTTTGTAGGCACTTTAAAACGTGACAGGGTCAGTCAGTCACACAGTGCCCAATGACCCCTTCTCACGGCACCTGAGTCATTTTTAAAGCTTCATTTTCGGTGCTTGCAGAAACGTGAACTTGAACCCACACGGTTTCTCAGCAAGCCTCTTTAGGATGTCAGAAATGATGCATCTCTCTGTCCAGCCACCCTCCTACAAGCCTTGCACCCCAAGCTCTCCAGCCACGTGTTAGCACATGCAGAGGTGGGCAGAGCAGACACTGGGGACAATGACAGGCTGGGGGGTGGCAGGTGTGGGGCTGAGCTGGGACCCTGCTCTGCGTGTCCCTAAGGTGAACAATGGGCAAAGGGCCTGAGCTGTTCCTCCTCTCCAGCACATGGTCCCCAGCAGGGATCTGGCAGCATCCCAGCCAGGGCAAGAGTAATAAGTGCTCTGGTTACTGAAAATGGCTTTCTAGATTTTTTTTTCTTTTAAGCGGCTCGGTGGGATGCACATAGCTCTTTCCACCTGGGGTTTGTGTTCATCTCACAGAGACAGGAGGTTTTGTAGCAGCATTTTGTCTCACTGATCTCTGGCCAGTGGGGTGTCCCTTTCTCCAGGACTGAGACAGTGTTCACACTGAGTCAAGAGCCCACAGGCACTTTGCTTCTTATAAGCAAACCTTTCAGAGGTGCCAAGGGGCTGGACTGCTATTGTAAATATCCCTATTCCTCTTTCAAAACAAGAACCAAATTGGTTCTTTGGGCTGAGGTTACCTTTCAGTTCACAAGTTCATTGATGCTCCTAGTGAGGCATGATTCTCTCCGCCCCTAGGATGGAGCAAAAAACCTGTTACATTAATTGGGGGCTTTCAGTGGAGGAACAGGCTATTGGGAATTGCCTTTATGAGCAAGAGCTATGATTTGGAGGTCTCCAAGGTCCTCACACTGCTTTGAAAACCCTAGCTTTACTTTGAGTGGGCTGGTTGTGCCTCTGGCATTGAAGCACCAAGGTGTTTGTGCTGGGCTGAAGGGCAGCACCAAACCTCCTGGTGCAGTAGCACATGATGAAGATCAGGCATCAGAACTCCACTGCAGTTCTGTGTTTCTCAGAATAAAGCTGTAGAATAATAGTCCTGGTATTAACTGCAAAATACATACACGGATGTTCACACAGACCTTAAGAGAAATAGCATATCAAAATATTTTTTAATTTCAAAAATAACCACAAACAGAAACTCTTTCAATGGTTCCCTGTGAAGAAGTGCATACTTCTGATTGAACTCAGCCTCTCCCTGCCCAGTGACACTATTTAGGTGGTGCTTAAAAACCCAAACTACAGCTATTCAAAAAACCCATAGAAATCATCTTTTATTCTAAATGCAAGCTAATGGGATTTTGGCTATCTGGACCTCTGGTGTTTAATGTATTTTAATTATACAGAGCCTTCTATGACAGCAGTTCTGACACTTCCTTTGGCCACACTGTTCCCTCCTGCCATCCCACATATCCCAGAACCACAGATCTCCATCCTGAGGGCTGTGCTGGTACCTGTTCTGTTGCTGTGGAGGCTGTTGTTGTGACATGGGCAGGAGCTCAGGTTTCTGTAGATAGGAAACATTATCAGAGGAGAAAAGTTATTTTTAATACAGTGTGTTTTATAGACTCACACTACAGAAAAAGGGGAGAAAATTAGGCATGACAGACTCATTGCTACGTTAAAGTAATTCTTCAAAGTAAAACTGCATTGTTTTCTGATAGTCATTGTAAGTTATTGTGACTGAGTTCAATCATGACTGAGATATTATTAGTTATTCTACTTAATAGTGTTAAAACTGAAGCTGACACCTAGAAAGCAACCATATTCGATAGGGCAAAAGATACATTCCCTCTGCCTAATATTATTGCATCTGTTCTCTTCTAAAAACTATGTTGTGACAAGGGTTTCCAAAGGAGAAATTAGGGAACTCTTCAGTTGTGTTTCTGGGTCAATGCAGAGGAGAAGAAAATAAAACCCAGGAATGGTGGCATCCCATTCTGAGATGGGGATCTGTGCAAGCCTTTCCCAGCACTGCATCCCCAGCATTCTCAGCCTTGGAGAGCACAGGATGCTACAGCAAGAATGGCCCTGGGATCCCTCAGCAAGAGGTGGGATCCCAGGGGGATGCCAAGGGCTGCCTGGAGCGGTGCCTCATTCAGAGCCGTGTTTGCCCTGGTGCCCCTTCCTTGCACCTGGAGGTGTGGGCTGCCTTTGGAGAGGGGAGGAACTGCAGCGAGCTGTGCTTTCAGCCATTTGTTTCTATTTTGGGATGTCACATAAACCATGCTGGGAGCTTTGGAGGGGGAAACAGGCCAGAGCTGTTGGAAGGAAATCACATTGTGCCAGTCCAACAGAGATGTGTCCCTGGGCTGAGCCTGCCCTGCTCCTGCTCCTCTCAGCACAGAACCAGCACCAGATCTCCCTGTGAGAGCTTTAGGGCCAGGCCCCCTGGACACACTATTTAGGGAATGTAGAGTGGTTTGGCTCCATATGGGTTGGGATTCCCCCCCTTTCTAGTCATCACCAGAGAGTTGTGCTGGCTCAAGCCTCTTTCCCAGACACCCTTTCCCTGCCTGTGTGTGTCAGGCACCAGTGGCTCAGGCTCTGCTGGGCTGGTGTCTGAGCACTGAACTCCACCCAGCCCTGCTTTGGGATGGAACACCTCGTGTGAGTCACTGTGGCCCGGGTGACATCTCAGAACAGACACGAGTTGTTCCAGGCTGTGAGAAAGCACCATGGACATGTTTTCATAAATACAAAGGGCGAGAGCCATGGGTGGTATTTGCTGCCCTGCAGCAGCTGCAAGAGCTGTGATACAGCTGCTTCTTGGCTCTGTGAGGAAGAACAAGTGATGGCTACCTGGGCTGTGCCTTGTCCTGACTGCAGGGTGCAGCAGGACTGGTGTGCCCCAGCTGGACACCTGGAGACACCTTCACTGGCTTTCAGGAGATGCTCAGGTCTGAGGGCAGGGCAGGAGGGGGGTGTGATGAGCATCAGGCAAAGCTCAGCCATGCAGAGCCCCTGTCCATTCCAGCAGAGGCAGGTGTTACAGGGCTGAAATGCATTTGGTGAAGGTTTATAACATTGTCCATACTGAAACCTGTGAACTGAGCAAAACCTCACCAACTCCTCAACATTGGCATAATACCTTGTGACATTCATTGGTGTTACAGCACGAGATTCAGGGCATTCCTACTGAGCCAGGCCAGAAGGCCCCTACCTGGTGTCCTCCATCTACCCATCACTGGCCAGGTGCAAAACCCACACCTGACAATACTGCTCCCATTGAAAAGTATCAAAGATGTGAGGATATGGGGCAAAGCCCTGGGTCTAAGCCACACACTTGTCTGGATAGTTTATTTGCATTTAAGACTCCAGGAGTTCACCCACAAAAACTTTTGTAAAGCCTTTGGTTCTTTAATACCTTGAATTCCAGTAAAGAGAAAAAACTATATACTTCTTCCCAAGAGACTTCTTTTAATCTAGTGAGAAACTAAGCATTTTGGCAAAAATTTCCCAGGAGTAACAAACAACCCAGGGGAAGCATTTCACAAAGTACCCACAACTCAGTGAAAGTACAAGCCATCGGGTTTAAGTCAACCAAAAGAGAAGAAAGCAAGAAAGCAAAATAAGTAAGAATAAGTAATTTTGTATACCTGCCACCAAAAGGTCACAGGATGACAACATGTGAGCACCAACTCCAGGTGGCTTCATGGAGGAGCTGAAGAAGGTTGGCTACTTCTTTAACAACTGATGCCATTGCTCTTGGGCTGCTGTGCTTATCTCAGGCATCACAGTTCAGGAAAGAAATGGGTAAGGTGATTAATGTTTCCACTGGAGACCATGTAAAAGACTCAGATGCTGGATCCCTGTGGTTCCTTCTGACCTCATGGTCTCCAGCAATGACAGAGGTGACCAGCAAGAGCCTGTGGTCCTCCCACAGTGGGTTGCTGAAACTCTCAGCACTTGGAGGAGTCCCAGAAGGATGGCTTTAAAATTTATAAAATTTTTATTAAAGGCAATTTATTACATGTTAATTACGAAAAACAAATCGGTCATGTTCCCCTGCTGCCTGTTGTGGTTCTCTTTCCATCTGAGATGCCATCCTGTGCCCTGGCCATCCATGTTGCTGCCCAGCTGGCTGCCGGCTGACCCCCTCACTACACAACTTGTGCTCACTCCCTGCAAGCCGCACACAAATGTGCTGCTCTGTCTTTGTAAACAGGCTAAAAATACCGTGGTGCTGCTCCTCTGAGGGCCCGGGAGTTCAGAGAGGCTGGGAAGGAAGCTGGGGTCAGGCAGCCCCCAGGGAACAGGCGTCACACGGAGGCACCGAGCCACGGGATGGTTCCCTGCAGCCCGGCACTCGTGGGGCTGACAGAGGGGACAGCACATCACCCACAGCACTGCTGTCCTGCTGCCACAGTGAGCCAGGGGGCCAGGGCTCCTTGGAGCAGTGTTCGTGGTGTGAGAGTGGGGGAGATGTGACTTGGAAAGCCCCAGGGCTTTGTGCTCCTCTTTGCATGTGCTGGGTTTGGTGGTGCAATGTCCTGCAGAGCTCTGGCCTCTCCAGGCACTGCCAGCCCAGCCAGCCAGGGGTAACACCATCTGCTGAGCCCCTTTCCTGAGGGTGCCCTCTGTGAGGCTTGTGTCTCTATTCCCCCTGGGAAAGGAAGGTAGGGAAGACTATTCTTTCAGACATCCTATTTCAGAAGGCATCAGAAGGTAATTTTTCTACTCCCCACACCAGTGTACCTCATTAAGGTATGTGATTATCCCAACCACATCTCACTCAGAGTGACCAGGACCTGAGTCTGGATGTGTCCCTGCACGACTGACACAGAAACATATTCCAATCAGAAACCTCCTCAGGAGGTATTTGAGTTTGCTATGTATGTCTGGTGGGCATTAGGACCTGGAATATTTTTGGATTTTCCTTCATTAACCTTGTTGCCTGGTGTGAGATGGTGTGGCACAGAGTTAATCAGCAATGAGCTCAGGCACCCACTGTGTGCTGTGAGCAGCTGAAAACAGAGGCCAGGGGTCAGCACTGCTCTCATAGCATTGATGGCTGTGGTCTCTGCTCTTGTGCCCTGTCTTGCTTCCCCTACCTCTCCACTGTACTGTAAATTTAAATGTCCCCTGTGAGAGCCAGGGCTTGGCTGCTCTCCCTGGTCTGTGGCAGCTGCCTGGTGTGGGCAGTTCAGTCTCAAATGAAGAGGGTACAGGTTCAGAGCTGCACATAATGAGCAATAAACACATTAAAGCCCAAAGATGCCACTAACATCCTCCAGTCTCCCCCTGAAACCCCAAGGGAACCCCAAACCACAGAGCACTCAGGTGAGCTGGCATGAGGGTGGGTGCTGCATCCATTCAGCCCTGCCTGGTGGGACAGTGCCCCGTCACCTCACCCCAGGACTGCTCACTGAGAGGGAAATTCCAGCAGTGACCAGCTGCCTCTTCTCCAGGCAGGACAGATTCCACGGAGAGATAGTTTTAAAGAAAGTGACCTTTGCTGTGTAAAAGAGTTTCAGTACAGAAGAGCTTTGGTGAAAAAGCAGTGAGTATGGCATGCTTTTCCCATCGCCTCTGGCAAAGCTGGAGCAGGGTCAGGGTGGTGTCCTCCCTGCAGCCTCAGCAGCCTGCCTTGCACTGAGCTCACTCTGCTCCAGCTCTTCTGGGCCGTGCTCCAGTTCATCGAGGATTTCTCACTGATGTAACCCTAGTGCTTCGAGCACCTCTGCGTGTCCCATTCTCTCCATCCTGCAGCTGCGTCGAACAGAGCACATCCTGTGCTCGCCCTGCCAGCATTCCTTGCTGGGACCCATGCCACCTGCACCCTTGGCACTGCCAAGCACAATCCCTGTCGCACACTCCGTGGCAGATGGCGATGTGAGATGGCAGTGGAAGGAGCTGCTGCTGAATAGCGAGGGGGAAAGGGAGGAAGAGGCCTGTCAGAGCCCAGCCGAGATGTGCAGAGCGGCTGGAGGGAGCTGTGACCGAGCTGCTCTTTCCCAGGGAGGATTCTCCACCCCGTCCTGGGTGGGATCTTGGCTGTCCTGCTTAAAGCCAAGCAGATGGGGTTGGAGTTCAGTTGCCCCAGGCAGGACTTGCTCGCTTGCAGGGACACAGGAATAACTTCTGCACAGGACAGGGATCTGCTGCAGCTCACTCTCCCCATGGAAGGTAGGAGGAGGTTTATTTTCCTTCCTTGGTTACTCTATTTCTTTAAGGTTTTAAACCAGAAATTAAGCTATAACGCTATGAACCAGAAAAAGGAGGCATGAACTCTTTTGGGAGATGGAATGACAACGGTGTGGGTCTGGCTGTTCCCTCCTGGGACGCGCTGCTTCTATTTGCGCTCATTTAACAGAAAACAGAAAGTTTTGCTGTGATAGATTTGGTTTAGGACTTAGAGGTTAGAAAAAAAAGAAGTAGCTATTGGAAATGTTGTGCTCTGACACTTCAGCATCTCCAAGTCCCACAGTGGGCAGGCACTCTGGGGTCCAGCACAGCTGTCCCTGCAGGGCACGGCAGAAGGTCCCTATCTGGCAAAGGTTCCTCCTCTTGAGGGGAGCAGCCCCCCATACTGCCACCCCTCTGGCTCCAGCCCTGCTGCCCCACAGGGATTTCCAGGACCCTCAGCAGTCCCATGGGATCTCATTCCTGTGCACAGCCAGGGCAGGGGAAGGCTTTCCCACGGAGGCTGAGTGGGGTGGTGGAGCTGGGAAAGCAGCATGTTAGCCCTTGGGAAAACATCAGTGTGGAGGAGAAGTCACCCTGAGCAACAGTGCCTCTTCCTGAGAAGTGATGGCAAAAGTGACCTGTTTTCTGGGAGGGGACCCTTGGGGTGGGTACCCTGAGCCTGCAGCAGTGGGTGGCTGGAGAGGGGCAGAGGGTGCTGCTCCAGGTCCCTGTGCCCAGCTGGGCTCCCAGTCCTGCCCCTGTTCCCCAGGATGGTTGTTGTCTCAGCTGGCTCTACCCCCCAGTTGCTCTCTTGCCCCACTCCTGCTGTGGCCAGGTCCTCTGGCAGGGCTGGAGCCCCCCAACAGCACCCCCAGCCTGTGGGGGCACACTGGGGCAGTCCTGGCATTGCTCCTGCCATCAACTGGGCCAGCCCCAGCTCCCGCCTTTGCCCAAGGCTTGCTTTGTAATGCCGAAAAAATCCTACAGTGACTGCGACAGCTCTGTAGGAGAGTATTAGGCATCTGTGTGTCAGATGGTGGCCTTTATTTTATTGCTTCATGTACAACACTTTGCATTCTCAGGGCAGGAGAGAGAAGTGTGGCAGTGAATGTTTTCAGAAAAGGAATTAGTGTCATGTTGTCCCTCCCCAATGACTCTCCCCTGACAGACGGACATCGGGGCTGTGGCTGCCCTGCCTTGCCGTCAGCTCTGCTCTCGTATGGGCTTGGAGGACTCTTTGCCAGGACCACAACTGGGAATAGCACTGCATTTCTTGTCCTTTGCCTCTCTATAAAATAAATCAAGCTGAGTTTTCAACCCTCTGTTTGCTGATGCTCTCGAGCCAAGTTTCGAGTCAATTTGTTTCTCATTGCTCTGTGTCACCCTGGCAATGTGCCGAGCATGAGAACTGAGAAGAAACACAATTAATCTGCTGCATTTGAGGCCAGGGCTGAGCATCCATCTGCTGGTACACTCAGGTCCTCCAGGTGGTGGAAAAGGTGAAATTTTTTAAGGTAAACAGTAATTTGTGTTTCAGAAACTAACAACTTGTTGACATAAACTAAGAGTCGTAAGACAAGAATGGGTTGTACTGCCGGGTAGTCCATAAGACATGGAGTGCTGACACAATAAATGCCATGGGAAATGACCCAGAGGGGTTTTGGCTGGAGGCAGGAGGGGCTGAGCCAATGGCCATGCCATGCCCAACCACATGGGAGGACCCTCCTTGCCCGTGGCTGCTGTGCCACAGGGCACTGGGCAGGGAGGAGGCACCATCCTCCTGCTCTCCTGTGTGCCACATTCCCTGCTGAGAGCTGCTGGCAAAGCCAGGAGGAGTGCCCGGCATGAAGCCCTGCCTGAGGTGGGCACCAAGTGCCAGCAGCACCTTTTGGGGTGTGCAGAGGTGGGGACACTGCTGGGGTGCTGCAGAGGCCCCCGAGGGGTCCTGGGACTGCTGGGTCAGCACTTCTGGCTCTGAGCAGGGATATCTCCTGTCCCCAGCACTCACCCTGTGGGCAGAGAGCTATTAAGAACTGGGAGATGGTTCTGGAAGTATTTTCATGCAAACTGCTTTTCTTTTTGGTATAAACTTGCTGTTCCCACTTCTGAAGTTCCCCATTTAGGAACGCTTCCAGGGCTAACATTAGCTGACACCTGCCAAAAACCTGGCACTCCAAAAAATCTGACACCTGCCAGAAACTGGTCCAGCAAGCCTTGTGCAACAGGGTCTGAGCACATGTAATGCCTGCTGTACCCATCCCTCCTCCACCTCATCCCTCAGCACTCCTGGGAAAAGGCAGGACCTGGAGCTCTTGGAAGGAATGCCTGTGTGGGAAGGGAACTTGGCTTCTCTGGTGAATAAATCATATAGAATAAGTGACCACTTATGCATTAAACAAAGCTTTATGAAATACAAATACAAAGGAGAGGTCCTGCTGACAGCTGAGAACATTTTACTGTGCCTGACATCTTCTGGCACTTGAAGCCTGGGCACCACTTGTGGGTCTCAGTCTGGTTCAGAGACCTTAAGCACCTGAAGCAGGATTGGTGCTGCCCAGCCTGGTTTCAGTTTCCCAGGGCTCTGACACTGCACCTTGCTGCTGTTTCCATCATCTGCCAGGAGTGGGACAGGGGTGGGGTGTTTGCAGGGAACAGGTCTGTGGTGGGTGCACAGAGGGCACTTGTGTGGAGGGGCTGGTGCTTGTGTGCTGTAGAGCAGCTTCTCACTTTCCTGCACAGTTCTGAAGGAGGATCAAGAGCATCTTCTTGAAATTTGTCCTTTATTTCTCACTTTTACTCATATTTAGTATCTCTTCCTTCTCCATTTCTTTCACAAAGCAGCCCAGTAATCAGATGACATCCCTGACTCATGCTGCCCAGACATGCATGATGGGGCCTTTCTATTTGTTAGAAAAAGCCTATTGATTTAATTCCTGCATCATTATTCAAGCTAATATGGAATATGTCACTGATGGTGGTGCATGAAATCAAACAGTCGGAAAAGAAAATGGTGAAATATTAAATAAACCTTGCCAAAGGATGGGGAGGAGGTGGAGGTGAATGTGCAATAAGGCCACATGGGGCTGTGGCTGCTGCTCCACCTCTCTGGCTGTACAAAGGCTGCATGCCCCTGGCTTCTGGGAAGTGTTGGCAAGGCCACCTGAGCTGGTCAGACACCAGCACTGGTCACTGCTGGGGGACACAGGTGGAAAGCCACGTCAAATATGGCCAAGCTCATGTCTGACCCCATCTGACTCCTATGCCATGGGGCAGCTGCAGCTGTGGCTCTGGAGGTGATGCTGGCAGAGCAGTTCATCCAGTGGACACCTGAGATGGGAAGAGGACAGGACCTGTCCAGGATCTGAACTACCTAAAGCAGGGAAGATAAGAGCTGTCTGCTGAGGGGAATGTACTGTTTTTGTCACCAGCACACCTTAATTAATTAACATCAGCTGTCATTCTCATTGCTACATATAAATACATATTTATGCATACGGAGGCACCTGGAGAGCATGTGATAGAGCAGACCCACCTGGGCTGGCTGTCCAGGGGCTGTGGGAAAGGCCTGTCAGACTCAGCTTTCCCTGGGCTCTGGGGTAACTTGCCACTAGATGTCACAGTGTGCTTGGGTTTGCGGGGACCAGAGTGCCACTTATTCTGGGGACCCCCAACCAGCCCACCACGACCGGAGTAAAACTGCTCCCTAAAGTCCTTCCATTGGGCTGAAGCACACAAATAGCAACTTTATGTCTGTTCTTGTCTTTTAGAGCAGACTGGAAGCGTTCTTACCTTTCCTGTGTCATTCAGTAAAGCCTGAGAGACCAACAGGTGGCTGGAGAGGTTCACCTGGTGCCAGCCCACGGGGGTGAGCCCCATGGCACCCTTGCCCTGGCAGGTACCCAGTGGCCCTGCTCCCCCTGCAGCAAACATCAAACCCTCGTTAGCATCAGGTACTTTGGCAGGAGTGACATACTGTGTGTGCTACAAAGCTCTTGCTCCAAGGGGCACATGTTTTACCATCCCTCCCGTTCCCACCAGCCCGAGGTGAAGAGAGAGCAGCACTCACACAGCTGTCTGGAGCTGACCTCTGCCTAAACCATCCCAAAGGGCTATTTATAGCCACACAGGAAACCATGCCCGACCCTGCACTTCCTCTCCCATCCGAGATGCATCTTTTAATCAGCTCAGCAGCACAGGGAGCATTAATTTTGTGTGCTTTTCCATTGAGCGTTGTGCTGGGCAGTGGTAGAATATCCATGCAGTCAGCTGTGGGCAGCCAAGTCACCTTCTGCACTTGCTACAGCTTTATAAAAATTGTATATTGTATATTGTTAAAAGACTAAGGGTAGATTAGAGCATGATGCATTTGCTAAATAACTAAAGGAATGACAGATTTATAACCTCCTGGTTGAAGTGATTTATGTACAGACCCAGACTGGCAAGGCCACACCACCCCTGCATCCAGGCAGCTCTTGGTGAAGAGTAGCTGTTGGATAAATGATGGCACTACACTGCTGCCTTCCTTCTCCCCCAAAACTGAGCATGGCCTCGCCAATCTCAGCCAAGAAATGATCCAACCAGCTGTTACCTAGGATGGACAGTGGGATTTTTTCCTTGTGGTCACTGGCATTGCTGATCCTGAGACCGGGATATGCCCAGCCTGAGCAGGGATCTTGTGCTCTGGACACTGGTCCAGCCTGGAGAGCTGCTCCCTCCCTGCTCCCTCCTTGCATACAGGGATGTTGGGTGGGTACAGACATGTGGTGATATGTGCCCTGCTTGTGCAGGCAGAGAAGCCACTGCCTGTACCCCTAGAAATGTAAATTACAGCCTGTGACCTGGTTATCTGACACCGTGTTGCCCGTACACTGAGGACTGTGTTCTCCCTGCCACAGACAAGATGGATGGGCTATTGCTGCAAGCCACCCACTGCTATTAATTTTCACCACATGAATCTTCCTGACCAATAACACATTATTGTTTTGCTTTGTCTGGGATTGCCTTTCCCCATCTCCCCTGGCCCCAGTCCAGGATATCTACAAATCTTTCTTACTCACAGTTAGTGACTGCGCCTTAATATTAGGAGTCTTCCAAAATACTCACTCTGTGCTGTTTTCTCCTTAGAGAAGGAGCTGAGTCTCCCTGTCATCCCCACCCACCTGCAACAGCTATCACAGCTAAAGGTGCTTGAACAGAGCTGGGTGCTCCTCCAGAGAAGGGTTTACTAGTTAGGGCCACCCTTCAGTGCTGGGGAGCTGTAGCCCAGTTTCAGCTCTGGGGAAATGGTGTAGCCTCACAGCATTCCATAAAAGCATCACCACAGCCTGGCTCCTGCTCCAAGCAGCTGGTGCCAGGTGAGGCCAACTGCCCAAGCCCCAAAGACAGCCAGAGTGTGAGGAAGGAACATTCCCCTTCCTGGAGATAGGGGTGGCATGGGAGGGTGGATTTGTCTAACATATTCACTGCTGTAGGATAGTGCTGGGACTTAGAGCAGCAACCCTTTGAAGAAAACCCCCAACATTTAAAAAAATTGACATAAATCTAATTTCCTGCAGTTATCATCAATCTCAGCATGACCAAACTGCTGCAAGAACCCACACTAGTATGCTAAATATGCACCACTGTCTATATTGAATGTGATCTCTGGACACATGAGGGCTTCTGGAAGAGAGTGCAGATAAGAGTGGGCTGGAAGGCAGCTGCCCAAGAGCTCTGCAGGAGCAATCCATGGGCACAGACACATGCAGGGCCCTGAGTTTCCTTACACTTGTTGGGATTTTTTCACTCCTTTTCTGTTCTCTCACCCTCGGGTATGTCAGGTTTTGATTGGCACCAGCCAAAGAGCTGGATTTGGATCCTGGCCATTAAACCTCCCCCAAAAAGTCCAGGGCACGCTGAAGAGCTGTGTGTCTGTCAGCCCAGCTCTGGGGAAGACCCAGCAGTGGGGCTACAGGGCAGGTCCCTCGTGTCCCACAGCCAGCCATCCTCACAGCCAAAGGGTTTGACAGAGGCTTCAGCACCGCTTCATTCCTTCCCCAGGGCTGTGTGAATGCTCCTGGAGGTGCAGTGCATTAGCTTCTCCATCTCCTGAAGGCAGAAACAGCTCTTCCCCATTTGCTCTGCTCTCATGTCAGCTGGGAACACAGCACAGATCTGTGCTGCATTCCCCGTGGCTGAGCACAGTGCCCCTGAGCTGGGACCTGCTGGTGCCAGGGGAGTCTGCACCACAAGCATGATGTCCCTGGGCTCTGCTTCAGAGCTGCCCAAACTGCTAATGTCTCAAAGCCACATTTCATGGAGTTTGTCTATAAATCCCCATGTATGATGTCTGTTGAGGGCAGCACTGCTCTTTCGAGGAGAGGAGCTGGAGTTGGAAGGTGGGCAGTGCCCTTGGACCCCCCACCCCAGCACCCCACGAGTGTCTGTGGGTCCTGCATGGGGCTGGGGTTGGGCTGGGTGCACACACAGCTAACAGGGCTCCTGTGCCTGCTGCATCCAGGCTCATGAGCAAGGGGCTGCAAGCACAGACCAGGCTCCTGGGGTGTAGAGCTTGCCCAGCTCAAGGAAAGAGAAATTCCTCCTTGGGACCTTTGCTGTAAGCAGTTGGATGGCAGGGATTGTGATGGCTCTGCTTCAGGGACGTCCCCTTCCCAGGTGAAGAGGCAGTGATGGTGGATGCCCCACAGCCAGCGGGTCTCCAAGGGGGAACAACCTCCAAAACCATTCTGTGCCCAGTGAAAGTGCACAGGAGAGGAGCTGCCCAGTATCTGCATGAATTAAGTGTCTAGCTCAACATCAGTGAGCATTTTCCCCTTGATGGAGACCTCCATGACCAGCCAGCCAGGACCTGGGATCCACCTACGTGCTCAGGCAGGGCAGTGAGCTGGAATGAGGGGGTGTGAAGAGTAAGGACTTTGACTGGGATCCCAAGACTGCTGAGCACTTCAAGACAACCCATGTACACTCTTTAGCAGAGCTCACGTGAGCTCCCAAGGTAAGGGATCCACCCTCAGCTTGTCCTGGAGGCGCCGCTGGCACAGGAGGGATCTGCTGCTGCCAGGAGAAGGGAGCACACCATGTTCAGGGAGGAGAGGTCAGGTCTCTTCCTGTTTAGATGTTTTCCAAAAATGCTTGAGCATTTTAGTGGAAAAATGGCTGAGGGAACCATCCAAATTAGGAAACAGGAAGCACTGCACAGGCATAAATATAATTTTGACTGCTGAAATGAGAGGCAAGTGGCTGCCAGGTAGGGCTGGTAAGCACACTGCTGGGCCAGCAGCTCATGTAGAAATGCAGCAGCCAAGGGTCGTGTTCTCACTGCCAGGCACAGGGACATACCTACCCAGCAGTTGTGCCAGGTATCAGAGCCAAGTCACTGGATGTCTTTCATCCTGGATCCTCCCAGCATAGTGCCAAAAGTCAGCACGATTTGTCCTTCAAGGGCAGGACTCCTAGCGTTTCCAGCAGTGGATATGGAAAACTGTGGCACTAAAATCAGAAGTTTTATGGAGTATAAATAGCAGTGCCAGGTTACCTGTGCAATGATATTAGCTCCTCAGATCTGCTGTCAGCCCTGCTCTTGACTCTCTCTCCCCTGCAGCAAATCACTGAACCTCCCCAAACCACTTCCTAGCCATATGTTAGGTTAGTGTAATGCTGCTTTTAAGTCTGCAGTTACTCAATTACTCCTGCATCTGATTGGAAGTAATATGCCCTCAGGGCTTTGATTCAGTTTTGCCCATTGATTTGCTGTGTGACCTTGGGCACCACATTAAATATACTTTCAATATTCAAAGGAATTGTGCTCATTTATGCTCATGATCAGTCTATCCAAGCTCCTACTCTGCTCCAAACTTCCCAAGCAGAGTCTGTTTGTTATTTAGTGCGAAATTTAAAGATAGAAGCTAACTTCAAATACAAAAGAGTTCTGGAGGCCTAAGTTCCACTCAAATTCACCTCCAGCGAGTGTCAATGGAGCTTGAAGAGTCTAAGAAATGTAGATACTTCTGAAAATGTCACCCTAGCTGTACCTGCAGGGTCTGGCATTCCACAGACACCTGAATTACTCAGGCAAGTTCCCCTTGCTGATCCAACCTGATGGCTGTGGAGCTTGCAGAGTGTTAAGTATGCACATATTTAATGTCTGCTCCTGCTGGAGGGGGAGGATGCCTCAAAGAGAAAACCGCTGTGCATTTAAAGGTGTTCTTCCTCAAAACTTAGATAGCTCTTCTGAGCCTCAAGCTGAATAACAGCAGCAGCCCCTAGACACCTGGGGACATTTTGGGGGGCTGCTTTCTGGTACCCTGTGCGTTCTGTGCACTGGGTGAGAGAGCTGTGGAATCAGGGAATGGTGTCTGTTTGAAGAGAGGTCTGCTGGAAGAACAAGTGGCCAAGGGAGACGCGTGGACAGAGCTTATCCTGTCACAGGGGCTGCTCCCTGACTCTGATGGTGCAAGGTTTTTGAGAGTGTTTTGTGTGTGTTTGTATAAGGAGCAATTGTGTTTTTTTCTTTAACTTTGTTAAAGATTGCTGTGAAACAGCGTGGACAAGAAGCAATCCTGTTTTCTGAATATTTTAAGAACTTGTGCCTCGTTTTTCTGTGCATGTTGATTGAGAGTAAATGAGGCTTGGAAAAACAGGCAGTATGGGTTTACCCTGGGACCATTCTGGGAATAAGCACACAAAAATAACCCTTTCCTAAAAATGTTCTTTGCAACCCCACCCTTCAGGAGTGATCTTTCCCTGCAATGACCCCAGCCTGGACAGCACTGGCAGTCTAGGGCTGAACTTCAGCTCTTCTTCATGCTCAGCAGTTACTCTGAGGGTCCAAACAGCTCCTTAGAGCCAGGGGGTGAATTGTTGAGGAGCCACATACCAGGCAGAGTGAGGATTGCAGGGTCTGGCTGTCTGTCACCCCAACCCAATGAAAATCCAGAGGCTGGGGGACAGGAGGATGGAGTGGGACCATCAGTGATGGCCACAGCAGAACTGGCTCCCCACTTGGTGTTCCTCTTGTATCTTGTGCAAAGGATTTAAACTGCAGCACCTCTGCACTGCCACCAGTGCTGATGGTGCTGAGAGCAGGTGGTGTGAGCACACCTGGACACCAGAGCTCTGCTGGGCAACTGAGCTCTTTGAGTCTGTAAAGTGTCCATTCTCCTTGCCTGTAAAACACCACTGAAATGGTGTGATGGCTACAAACACTCCAGCTTCTATACAGCAAACCTCAACCCCCTGAAAGAGTTACCCAAGATCAGGGAGGGAGAGGGCAGTGCTAGACTTGAATGGTTTAAATAAGTAAAGCTACAGACCTCAGCTGTGCTCTGATTATTTTCTTTGAATTTGCTTCCTTCCCACTGCTTTTTTTATACTGAGACATAAATAATGTTAAATTCCAGATCACCCAAGGGTCCAAAATTTAGCTGTAACAGGGATTTCTGCCAACTTTTACAAAAGGATTTTGCTAACATAAAAGAATAATAACTCATACATAATAAACACTCCTCCTGACCCACGTTATCCTTTTGCATTTAAGGTCAAACAACTCTGAAAGGAGGGGAAAAAAAAGAAAGATAAAGGAGATGCAGAGAGTCAGCTGCAACAACAAACCAAACCCTTGCATGAAGGTCCTCCCATCAGGGTTTGGGTATTTAAACTGTTCACAGCTGCCACTACATTTTTTCCTTGGCCTGAATACCGTAAATACTGGGCTGGGTAGTGCTTTCCTTTACCCTGGTGTAAATCCAGGCTGGAGCTCCAGCCTTGACCTGACCATGCACTCAGTGTATCCCTGGGACCCCTGCCCTCTGCTAAAGGGACCTGCTTCCTCAGAGGAGCTTGCCATCCTTTGATGCTCGCTGCTGTGTGGAATAAAGGACTAAATTCCTCTTGTTTCTTGAAATAAACTTGCAAACCCCTTGACCTTCCTGAGCTGGAGGAATATGTTTACAGATTGTTTAATTCCATTTGTCTTCCTGAGCGTGTGAGAGAGACAGCAAAGTGGCTAAGGGAAGGGCAGCTGGGGAGCTCTGTGACCAGCCCATTTTGATATCAGAGATCAGACACTGAGGAATCCCATCCACTTTGCAGTGTGCAGCCATTCCCATTACTTTTTGGAGGAGCAAGGAAATGAATTATTTCATTGAATCCCCTGCAATTTTGCTTTATTTCGAGTTCATGACACAACAATACAACTTTTTGTGTTGTGTCGTCTATTCTCGCGATGTCTTCCAGGATGTTGGGACTTGTGGGCGTCTAGAAAAATATCAGGACATAATTCTGCAGCTGCAGCTCCTTTTTAGAGTTGCACCATCTGAACTTCTTTACACTTCGATTGTTCTCTGAATTCAGGGGAGCCAGAAGAAACAAAGCTTAGCAGAGGACAAGAGGCAAAGCACAAGGAGGGGAGGTTGCTGGCGTACCTGATTTAAAGGGTAGAGCTTTATTTGAAGGCTGTGGCAGCTGGAAGAAGCTCTTTAAGACAGAAATCATCCTTGCTCTGAGGCTATAGCACTGGGAGGCCCCATGGGTGTCATCACCAGGTACTCGTAATAATGGCACCATTTCCAGGACTCTGGGCATGAGCAGCATGGCAGGAAAGGAATCATGAAGGGGACCTGACTGAGGATAACGGATAGAAGGCTGAAATTGAGAGGAAAAACTTAATTGGAATTAACTAGCTGAAAAAAGCCTCTTGATCTGCCAGACAGTGAAATTGCCTCCCAGGAGCAATGGTATAGGTCCCAACCACGTGGGCATTTAAAGCCAGTCTAATGTCTATGATTCCCCGAGTTAACTGGAGTATCTCAATAATTGGAACTGACACAAAGATTTATCTCCTTTGATTGACTAGCTTTCATAGAGGCTCATCTCTTTGTGGTGCTGCACAGAGCTTTCAGGGCACCTGTTTGCACTTAAACTGCCAGGAGCTGACAGTGTGTATCCATTTCAGCTCTTCAAATGTGTTCTTTGAAAAAACACTTGGATCACTGGAATAGACAGTACTAATCAGTCTGCTGGAAAATGGAGCATCCTTACCTGGGGCTCTCTGCTATAAATCTCCCTGTGCCAAAGCTCAGCCATCCTGCAGCAGC
The DNA here is from genome assembly GCA_013396655.1 of Campylorhamphus procurvoides. NCBI lineage: Eukaryota > Metazoa > Chordata > Aves > Passeriformes > Dendrocolaptidae > Campylorhamphus > Campylorhamphus procurvoides. The sequence continues at coordinate 876,186 of WBMV01001018.1, forward strand.
AGGGCCATTTAGGTGCATTACTGCCAAACACCCAATCAACCTGAAAAATTGGGCTGATTTTGGCCAAGGCAATAAAAGGAAAAGGTGTTTTGCCCAATGTATAAAAACAAATGGTTGGAATTTCTGCAGTTACAGCGGATAAGGATTAATCACACCAAGATGATGGAAATGATTTCCCATGCTGGCTTTTTTGTGATTTCAGAAAAGACAGTCCTCAGCAGCAGGTTGGCCTGAAGGGGGAGGTCCTGTAAGGGGGTTTGTATTTGTCTTTGCCCATTCACCCACTCTGTGACCTTGTGCATATGTCCTCTCTCACTCTGCCTTCTCCCACTCAGCAAAGCTCTTCAGAGAAACACCTTCCCCTGTATTTTGGTCCTTTCTGGAGTGTGCAGGTAGGACCTGGGCAGCAGGGATGCCTCTTCTGCTGTGAAGAAGCACAGCACTTTGGAAATCAGAATTAACTCTCAAACTGGTTACAGTGTGAGATTTCTGAGCTAGGGGTAACCACATCAGGTTGGGCACAGAGAGAGGAATAAGCTATTGCTGCCAGAGATGACATGCTCCTGTCACATTTGCTAATAGCAGCACCAGGACAAGTTTCAGGTCATAGATTGTGGCTGTGACTTCATGGTTGCAAGGCTGGAGGAGGTCTGACTCACAGCCCAACTTCTCAGCTTGGAGACATGGCCTCTCCCAAGCACACCTGCCTGTGGGCATGCATTTCTGTGGAGAGGAGTTACACAACCTCAGTCTGCAGGGAGAGAAGCCAGAGCAGCACTGCTGCCTCACCTGCAGGTTTCCTTTGAGCTCCAGTCCCAAGGGACAGCTTCGCTCTCCTCCCAGTGCCTGCCCCACACAGAAAAAGGGAGTTTTATGGCCTGAGGATTTCTGTGATGCTTCCCACTGGCTGAGGTCTTGCTCTGCCATTAAACCTTTCAGGTCTCTAATGGGTAGCTGTGATGCTCTCACTCCTCAGCAGGTTCCTCTGCTGGCCACAGGCTGGTGTGGGGTGTGAGACATTTCCTCTGCATCAGGATGTGCCTGTGTGTGAGAGAGCACTGGTGTTAGAAGAAGGAAGCAAGAGAACAAAAAAGATGGGAAAATGGGAGGATTCCTCCCTAGGGACACAGCCCCAGTGGCCAGAAGGGATATGGGTGCCAAGGGGATGCAGGTTTGGGAGGTGGGCAGAGAGGCAGCTCCACGACCTGCTGGGTTGGGAGATGCTGGTGTGCCAGTGTTCCAAAGCCATGAGGAAACCACCCATTGCTGTCACTGTACCAGCACATCGCAGTCACTGGTGCCTCTGGGCTCTGGAAGGTGCTGAGCTCCTCTCTGTTTCAAGGCACTTCAAGGTTTCAGGGTCTTCCAGTGTGGAGAGCCAATTTGCCTCTCTGCAGGGTCAGATGTGCTCTGCTGTTCCCTGCCCAAATGACCTAGCTGGGGAAATGAATGTAAATGAAACATGTTCATGTTTTGCCTGGAATGCTGTCAGGTATACAAGGATAATATTCTGATTTACTTTTGAAGAGTAACTAGTTATAAAGGGGTTTGCATCACAATGGAGCATTCTTTCAAACTCCTTCTGTGCTATGAAAAGTTCTGATTAAATACATCTATACATATCTATACAGAGCCAGGGAGAAAAAAAAATTGAAAATTTAAAGTGACAATTAAGGAGATAGTTGATATTAAATGGTTATATAAAGTTTTGGGGGAAAAAAACCCCAAAAAACAAACAAACAACAAGCAAACAAACCAAACTAAAGGAAAAGGGTGAAAATACACTTTGAAAAATTCAGGCTTTGGGTAACACATGCAAAGGCAGAGCCAGTTAGTACCCCAAGGAGTTTTACACAAATGTATATTCCTTACTACACTCTTCTATTAAGCTTCTTCATTCCTTTATTATTTGTAAAGTCTTCTCAGGAGACCACCTGTTCTGCTGAGCCTGACCATGTCTGCATGTTGGGTTATTGAGTAAAATCCTTTTCTGGGGGCAGCCCAGAATGGCCCCACTGAACAGCTGGGCAGGGGGTGACACAGAGCCCTTTAGCTGACCCACATGGACCAAATCCAGCCCTAAAGTGCCCTGGGAGAAGGTCCTGCTGTTGGAAGGTCCTGCTGCTGGTTCAAACCCACCGCAGCAGGAGCAGGGGGCATCCTCTCTGTTCCCAGGCTGGTTTCCCACACCTGTTCTCCTTCAAAAAGTCCTTCAAGAGCCCCGGCCTGAAACTGCCAGTTCGTCTTACAGTCCACGAGTCCTCCTGCTCCTCATGTGGAGCAAGAGTGCAAATAAATATTAGTTGTAAAATGATTCAGACTTTATGAAACCCAGCTAGACTGCTCAGCTTTTAATAGCATCAGCCCTGAGTTACACGTCTGGACTAGACACAGCACAGAGATGAATTTCCTTTAATTTGTTCCAGAGTAGCTCACCATTTAATTTAACTGAGCAGTTCCTTGTTCTCCTATTCTGGAATGATGGATTGTGAAATGCATCATTCCTTTAAATTAATCCAGACACTTGATTTCTGTCAGCAGAATAATCTTTCTCAGCGGTATGCTAAGTATGCTTTTAAAAGGTATGGTGAATATGAATGATATGCACTTGGTTGCTGATTTAAGTGTTTACACTTTCCAACCATCACAGAAAAAACAAATGTGGCTTAGCAGCATTTTTTTAATAACCTTTCAGAAGTGATCATTCAAATAAGATCAAAAGGACTTAAATGGATTTCTAAATTTGATGGTACAAGTGAGGGCAACTCCCCTCTCATCAGAGAATCATAATTTTGAAATGGGGCCGAGCAAAGCTTAGGCTATTTCTGATTGCAGGGCTTCCATAGATCATCCAGAAGGATTTCTATTGGAGCCATTAATGGTAAAATATTTCATGGGTGTGCTGTCACTGCTTACGCTGGCTTGATGTTGCAATAGAGCGTGTCCTTTTTTTTTTTTTTTCCTTTTGCTGTTTTTTTCTTAAAGACGAAGTGAGGCATTTTTGGAAAGGAGAAAAGAGGCAGTGTAGGAGTATTTGTATTTCTATACTGCCTCCTTTAGAAAAAAAACCCAAAAAGTTATAGTGAAGTTGAGAAAGTGATGCTGATGCAAACCAACCCATCAGGCCCTATCAGGGGGCCCAGGCACTGCCTCACTCCCTGTTATCAGAGGTAAGGACTATCTGAATGCCACAGCCACAAACTGCACAGCATTCCTGTGTCCAGCTGGAACCTGGCAGCAAGAGTTATTCTTAAATGTGGCGAGGCAAGGCAAATCCTCCTGTCACAGAAATATGTGGCTGTGCTCTGTAGGCAAAGGGGAATGTCCCTGAGCACATGAACTGCAGTACACACCTACCCATTCATTCTCAGCAGGTTTACACCTACAGAAAGGGGCACATCTATACATCTAACCCCTGGCCTTGGCTCAGAGCTGGGTTCCTTCTGCGTGTGTAGTGGCAGCATGTTGGAAAGGGTGTTTGGAATCAAGCAGCCCTTTCCTTCACTGCCAGTGGTAGACATGGAGATGGTATCTTCTCTGCAAAAGAGCTTTAGATCTTACTGAGAAATATGTAAAAGGCTTGCATTATCCCAAATATTAGGTCAAGATGTTTTGCAAAAAGAAAGAAACTGTTATTCTGCAGGGCACAACCCCCAAGATGTTTCCACATCCTGACATCCTAGTATTGACAGGACACTGTACTTTATCCTTGGTCTTTCTAAAGCCTTTTACAAAGGGAATGTACACTGGAATGCTACTGCTCCTGGGTAGCTAATGTGTACCTTCCACCTTCCACATCTAACTCTGCAGCAGCCTATGACATTTGCCTCAAGTGATATTGGGGATATTTGGCTAGCAGAGCACACACATGTGTGTTTTCTACCCTTCTGACTTAGCCACCTTTGTTGGCCTCTGCTTAAAAAAGAAAGTGAAGATTTCCAATTCACTTCATATCCCACGCCAGCCCTCTCTCAAGACAACATGTGCTGTTGTGATCTGTCAATTCCTCTAAGAGCCTGCACAGCCAAACCATCCAAAGGAAAATTGTTTAGCTTAATAAAGGGGTTGCATTGTGTCTGAATGGACACAGCACCCCATTTTAGGTAGGCTGGCACCAAGCTTTGCTCCAGTCATAGGCAAGGACTGAGTACTGCTGAAATCTCAAGTGAGTTAAAGCACATCAAGGTCTTTTGATGCGAAGCTTTAGTGGTTTGGGTAGTTTAATATCTTTTTTTGAACTTCTTAATAGGAATCTTCTTCAAATTCAACGTGTGTGAAATAATCTTCCTTTGAGTTTTGAAAGTCTGTTACAGCCAAGTAGTAGAATAACCAATTGAAAAACTTTAAGTAAGGCTTTAAACCAAGCCTTACTGGGTTTGCTACTTTTCCAAAACAAAAACTGATTGTAAAATTGGTTGGCAGTAGTGCCTAGATAATGGATGCCTTTACACCTGGTACTGAAGACCCTGTTGTCGACCAGAGATGTTACAGAAGATACAGCCATGCATCCTAAATGTGTAATAAATTAAAACTAAGATCCAGCTGCCTACTGCCTTCACCCTGCTGTGTGGCAGGAGCACTGGCTCAGTCCGTCTCCAGACCTGGGCTCACAGCCTTCCTCAGAAGCAGTTTGCTATCCAGAATGGGTGCTGTCAGCTCCTCCAGGGGAGGATCTGGGAGTGGCTGGAAGATGTCACAGACATGACAGAACCCAAAATTGGGTGCTGATGTCTTTGGTAGCCACTTTGGGTTCTTCTCAATCCCTATTAAACCCAAATCACGACTAAGGCTCAGTGTCTCAGAGTTGCACTCTGTGTGCCCAGCTTGTCTCATGAAACCTCAGCCTGGGTGCTGAAAGCCACCGAGTTGCTTGCCAGGGGCTTTGCAAGAGCTGGTGTGAGCCACAGCCCACTGGATAACTGGGCACTGCTGCGGGGCCGTGCTCAGCGTGGGCCAGCCAGCTCGGGTCCTCTTGACATTCCTGGATGTCTTCTAAACATGCAACGCTGATAGAAATGTTGTTTAAATATTTGGGAGTTATTTAAAAATAGTGCGTCAGATCAGCAGCCTGGTGACGCCCGCCAGCTCCCTGGCTCGGCCGAGCCCTCGGCACAGAAGGAGAGGTCAGCACAAGTTATGTACACAGCCTGGGCTCTGACAAGAGACATGCTGGATGCACCAAGCACAGAGCTGGGGCGAGGGAGCCGAGTGGCCACGGGTGGTGCAGAGCCTGGAGGGAGGATGCTCAGCCACCCCCCAGCAGGTCCATGGCTGGGCAGGAGGGGCTGCCTGGGCTTTGGGCTTGCCCTGGTTCCTGGGGGCTGGGGGAGTGGGGTGTGCAAGTAGAAACACTCCCTGCGACCTGGAGGATCCCCAAACTATGTCAGGGCTGACTGGCATTTTCAACCCATCCTGAGCTCTTTGTATTTCCCTTAATATTTCTCTTAATATTTCCCCTGCTTGGTGCCCATCTGTATTTTTAGAGAACTAAATTTTAGGAGGGGGGAATGAATTTTGAGTCCCACCATGACTGAAGCCTTTCAGCAGTTTCGTCTCACTGTTAATAGATAGAGCATTTCAGGTCAGTACACGTGGCTGCTGGACAGAGGGGAAATCCGACAGACAAGAGAGCTGGACATTATCTATTCGTTATTTTAAATATTTATTTTCCAAGCTTTAAAAATTCATAAAATATTTTGAAAGCTGATTTTATAAGTGTATTCTCTTCTTTCAGTAAACAATTATCATGCAGAGAATAAAATAAGCTCCCAGGCACTGCTGAGATACATTGCAGTCTATTAAGGAGGTTGAGCCTACTGTAACATATGAATCTGGTTTTATGTTGTCTTTAAATTGATTTGACATCCATTCCAGGCCTATTGTAAAAATGAGACCCGTGATTAGAGCACCACTGTTGTCTTTCCAAGGTATTTCCACTTTTTAGAGCTGCTGCAAAGGAAATGATTTTTAAAGCACTCAGAATATTGACCTGTTTCTTGGCTCTGGTCACAGCCCATAGAATGGCTGCAAGGGCAGATCCTCTGTAGTTCCCTGTCTAGACAGCATGTCTTGTACATTTGGAAAATGGATTTGCAAGTTGCTACTGCAATTTTACCCTTTGCCTTACAGATACTGCAGTCTCCCTTTATTCCCCCTCATTGGTTACTTTATTCTTGCTCTCTTTGACATGTCCTTCTCATTTAAAGTGTCAAAGGGAAAAGCCAAAATGAGTCTCAGCTTCTCTGAGGTCCAGACACAAGCTGTTCTGCTTTGGAGATGAAAATGTGACTGTACTTAGGGAATTTATTGAGGCTCTTTATCAAAATCTTTTGGCTGTTATTTCTCCCAAATGAAAATTGCATTTTCAGAAGTTTGCCATAGGCCTAATGTTAGCAATTCAGATGAAAAGCTTAAGCTTATGTCATAGAAAGGAAGGTATAGAAAAAACCCACAGAAACAGAACTGCAGTGTTTCCTGGTAAACCCTCAAAGATTTCAAAGAATTATCTGCTGATGATAAACTTGAGCCAGGAAAAGAGCAAATGGCATCAATTGTATAGTAAAATCATGAAATGTAATGATTGATTTGTCTCGAATCGACTACCACTACTTTTTCTTTCTCTGGTATTGACACATTCCTGGAAATAGATTGGTAAACACTTGGCAAACATCTTTGGAAAGAGTTTCAGCTTATGGGGGACACAAACTGATCAAGACCACTGCGGGATTTAAGCAGTATTCTATCAAAACCTAACGACCTTTCAGATTTTACTGTTCTAACAATCAATTTCGTCCACAAATTATCAACATTTCCAAAGTTTATATTTTCTAGTGCTTCATATGGATGTGAACTACCATACCTTGCTCTCTTTTAATGAAACACTTCATGTTCTTTTGCATCCTTTTGCTCACACTGAGGGCAGTACCACACCAGTAACACCAGTTTCCAACCTTTGACACTAAGAGGTCTTTAATTCTCTGACATTTATTTAGCTCCCAAGCAAGAAGTTCTTGGAAAAAACTCCCAAGCCAAGCTGTTCTCAGGAGATTTCCAAGCAAGCAGATGTGACTGCATGTGCAGATAAACTCAGGATGGGCTTTGCTCTAGTGTGGCACTTGCCTGTTGCTGCCTTGTGAGCTGTTAAGATATTGCTGGAAACAGAAACTGTCTTTTCATGTGTAAAATCAATCTGCTAAAATTAGGAGGTACTGCCTTTGGCTGAGGGGTAAAAAATCGACCTGTCCAGCTGCTTTGATTTGTTGCTGGAATGAGCATCCTCTGGAACTTTGAGGAATCCTCTGTCCTGTTGCCTTGTTCAACAGCTGAGATATAATGAAGACAGGAATCAAAATAAGCCCAAGGTACTGTTCTGCTTTTTTTAGCCAGGCAAGAAACAGCTCCTCTTCAATAACCATGACTGAAAGAGGATCCAGAATATGGATCCAGATCCTCTGTAATTTGGTCTTGGTTCACAGCAGTATCACAGCAATGTCTGAACTCCAGAGGGAAGGATTGAGCCACATGTCAGTCTGGGTGCCACATCATCCACTTAACCAGGGATGGTGGCACACCACAGTTTCTTCAGGAATTTTCAGCTGTGACACTGTTTCCCTACATCTCAAACCCAGATCCCAGTGCAGTGGCAGTGCTGCCATCCAAAGGGTTTGTGTCCTCACCCAACCTCTGCTGCTGGAGACATGTGGCTCATGCTGGGCAAAGGAACAGCTCAAAGTGGCTCTGTGAACAGCTTTACACCTGCAGGGCTGCTCTGTGTGTCACAGGGACACAGCAGCAGAGAAGTGACTCTTGTTGGCTATTTTATACACAGGGGTTTATTTCCCACGTGTCAAAGTACCATTTCTAGAATGGAGCATCCACCCCATGCCTAAGTGTCAGCCCTTTGGAGGCATGTTGGGAAGACACAGAGTGGGCAGTCTGGGTTTATTTAAATAGCTGGAAATGTCCTGGTTAATTCGTTCTCTTTATGTGCTGCTGGCCTGACAGTCACCCCAAATCAGAGCAAAGTGCTCTTGACTGGATGCCCTGGGAAGGACCAGGGGGGGCAGGTTGAATCTCAGCACTGAGGCAAAGCTGAGCTGCTTCTCTCCCTAACTTCTCCCTCCATGTAAAACTCCACATTGGGCAGTGGCAGATGAGGGCTCTGTGGGACTCACCAGAAGCTCTGATTTCTTTTTTATTATTCCCTCTTCAGTTAAGTATAATTTATACCAGTGTGTGTCTATTAGATAATCAAAGCAAATGTGATGGTCAAATGACCAAATACTTACTTGTTGCTGTATTTCCTTTCCCTTTTTTTATTAAAACTTCTACCTGGTGGACTCAAATTCATAACCAGCACAACCAATTTTCACAAGTAATGGGGCATTATGTGGAAAATCTCAGAAACTATGCCAGGGAAACCCAGCAGTGCCCATCACTCCTCACCACGCCCGTGTCAGAGCCCCTTGCTCACCTGCCAGAAGCAGATATTGTACCCAAGCAGACCAAGGGCTGTCAAACCAGGCTTTGGGAATCAAAGCTGGTCAAAATCTGTNTCCTGTGTCAGAGCCCCTTGGGGCTCACCTGCCAAAGCAGACCGAGGGCTGTCAAACCAGGCTTTGTGAATCAAAGCTGGTCAAAATCTGTGGCTTCTTATGTGGGAGGAGTTGAAAGAAGATACTTTTCCATACAATTCCACACTTATTATGTAGAAGAGCTTCATGTATTTCTTGATGTTCTGTCTCCTCCCACATGGTTGTCTTGCTCCCCCATTTCATATACTGGACCACCACTGTCCAAGGCAGGACACTGGTGACTGGGCAGGACCTGGCACACACACTCTTTTGGGTTTTGCTCTTTTGGGTTTGTTTTTCATGTAAAATCCCTCTAGAGCTTCCCCCTGGGTAACACGTTAGTCTTGAAAATTTACCCTGCAGAGTAGCAGATCCCAGCCTGATTGCTTTGCTGGGAAAGGCATTTGGTCATTTCTGAAATAATGTTACTTTGGATCAAAAGCCAAGCATTAATGAGAGTGCCCATGGGTGGTGCATGTGAGAAGAGTTCAGAGTCATCTATTCCCAAATATCTCAGGTCCAAATATGAGCAGGTGCAGTCTAAAATCTTCCTCGGGACCCTTCCAGCAGCTTATCCATTCCACTATGCAGAATCTCCTCTCACTGGAATGTCAATAAACCAAGCCCAAGTTCACATATGATTCTGGAAATGCACATTAGTAACAGGTGGAGAAACCTTTCAGAGATGATACTTTATTGGGAGCAGAAAAAGTAAGAATTTACAAGCAGCAACCATTTTCTCCTCTGCAGAATTAGTTTTGCTGAGCTTCAACAGTTAGGAGCTGACATTCACTTGAATTTTTTGCAGTATGCTTTCAGTCCAGTTATATTTATCCAAAACATTGGCTACATGTTGGTAGAAAGAACTGAAAGTTCTGAGGTTGTATTATTGACCAAGTGCTTTCCTTCCTCAGAAACATCAGTCTGTGAGGACAGACTTTGCAGAGCTCTGCTCCCCAAACATCCTGGCCAATGTTCTGTAGGTTAATGCTTTGATGTGGAGACTTCAGAAGTGCTGGTGGCTCTGCCTTTAGTGTCACCTTTGCCTTTAAGTGGCTCTTGAGGTAGGGGAAAAGTTCAGTGATTGAGAAAATCAAAGTGCTTACTCTGCTCTTTCCTCTCAGTTGGCAGAGGGTCAGAACTGTGACTTCTCCCTGGGTACCCTGTTCCCTGCACCAGGCAGTGAAACTCCTCCAGGGTCTCTTCCCAGGCAGGAAGGTTTGACACAGGTTTCCATCTCTGGAGGAGAAACCCCTTAGGGAACTCCACGCACCCACTACATTTCCCCTGAGCTTTTTCAAGTTAAATGTTCTTGGTGAATCTGTGAAACAAAATGTTCTGTTCTGTGTTGCTGCATTCTCTCAGCCACATTTGAGGAACTTCACTAGTTCTGAAAGAATTCCTCAATTTGTTTAGACTAACCATAAAAGTACCCCGAGAAAATCCCTGGAATTCATTGTGATAGCACAGGGTTTTCCCCTTTAAAAAATGCTTGACTTTTAACAACAGAAGGCAAAAGCTAAATTCCAGCTTGAGATTTGACCTGCTCTAATGAGAAACAGATTGCACAATTTTAATGGAAATAGGAGCATTGGAATTTACAGGAGGGAAGATCAGACCAAGTCATTGTCACCTGCTGGACGAGGCAACGCTCTGTGCTGTTTTCCAGGATCAGCATTCCACAATATTTCCTCTCACAACAACATAGAGTAGTTGTGATTATTGTAACATCAGGTAAACAGCCATGTAAGAGGATCAACTTCTTCTAAGGATACAGGAGTAACAAGGACACTTTGCCTTTCCATTTAAAGAGAGGGTTTGCATTTGATTCTTAATTCTGATATTACAAGGGGAATTCTCCCTGATTTTTATTTTGCAGGGATTTCTAGAAGATGTAAGATGTACATTCCCTACTATTTTATGTTGTTGTCACCTAATTGTTGAAGGCTGAATTTGGAAAGGAAGACATAAAAATTTCAATTAACCATTACCTGACCCTATCAGGGACCAAAATCCATAGCAGGAGTTTCTAGATTTCAGGTCTGTGAAGGTGAGCTTGGAAATGGGATAATGTTTCATCTGCTGCAGGACCCTGGTCACTGGAAGGTCCCCGGGAAAGCAGCCAAGCAAAGTTCATTGGGAGGTGGAGAAAATAATACGAAAAGCACTTAAAAGATTTTAATCCTGTGTTTAAATTTTGGTGGTAAAGGCTGTAAAAATCCAGTCTCAGTGGTTTAGAACATCCAGATAAAGGATGAGGACAGGTTTGCTGTAATCCAACAGCCTTTTGGGTGACTTGGAGCCACACTATTTAGTCTTGTTTTTCAGGGGAAAAGCCTGCTCTTAAATTCAGGGGACCATTGAACATGCTAATTTTCTCACATAGATGCTTTCTGACAGTGATACCTAGATGATATTTTTATAATATGATGGGTTAATGTTTTGTCTTCACCTTAAGAGCACTTCAGCATATCCAAGAGTCAATGTTTAATAATATTATTTTCCTCTCTTTAAGCAAGATTAAATTACTTTATTCAGCTTATTCTTGTCACAAGAGAAGAAAAATAGTGACACAGGTTTCTGTTCACACATCTTTCTCCCTGCAATACACATATGAGCAGTTTTTCTAACAGGCCTTGAATCACAGATAAAAAAGTTTCAGTTTTTGTCCTTGGGAAAATGCTTTTCAATCACTGAATTTCCTTCTCAGGAATTTTTGGGTTTGTTAACCTGTCTTCTTTTTTCCCCCATTATTTTGTCTGATTATTTTCCATTCTCAATCCTTTTCTAGTGAGCTTGTTCATTTTCTTCTTTGTAACTAACAATTATTCCCCACTACCTCAAACATTCACTTCTTCTAACTGCCTTAATGTATTGGCTGTGTTTTGTTCTTCATTTTTCCTCCCAATTGGTCTAACTCGTTAATTAACCATGTAGCTTCTCTCTGAACAACTTGTTTCCATTGAAATATCTTTCTTGATGCCTACCAGCATAGTCATGGCTAAAATTACATTTCTTGATGTCCTATGTTAACTCAAGATCATCACCGAGGAAAATGGAAAGCAATTAAGTTGGGATCTTAGCAAGGGAAAGTCAGAAATGAAATTCCAGTCAGTTTTGAGTCCCGAAAAGTGCATGTTGAGGGAGGTGGTTAAAGGGAGTGAGGGGAAGAGAGGAGGGAGGTGATTCCTTGTAAATGTATGGGAAATATTCCAGTGACATAGGCTTGGAAATATGCAAGCAGCTTGGCTTTCATGAGAAGTGGCTCCACTGCTTGGCACAGAGCCTGTCTGGAAGAACTTCTGGAACTTGGGGGGTCTGCAGAGGTTGGGTTAAGCATGAGTGAGGGATTTTGCAGTGGCAGGTTCTTTTATAAAAATGATTCATTTTGTGAAGCTGTTTAAAAAACCCACTCTGTGACTGTCCTTCACCATATTTGAGCCAGGTGGAATATGTCTGGTTTGGATTCTGTGTACAGAATCCCTGCATGTGCTGACCTACGGTGGGCTGGTGCTTGGGGTTTGGGTCAAAGCTTGTAGGGAAACCCACCAACAAGGTCCTGGAGAGTCTTCAGGAAGGGCAAGTGCTTCCAGAAAAGAGGAAATCAAGCAGCAATGACCATTTGAGGGAAAAGATCCCATTTTCCAGGCTTCAGTCCCAAACAGTGGTCCTTGGTGAGCTACAGAGCTGGGAACTGAAAACCCCAGGGAAGCAGGAAACAATTTTCCTTGTCATCTTTCCCTCTGGCATGGGAACCTCCATCAGCAGCCCCACAAGTCACTGGCAGAGAAATACCCAAATGCCCCTTCTGAACCTGAGCCATCCTTATTCCAGACATCCCTGGGACAACAGTAATTCCTGCTGCAGGTAGAGGTGCTGAGGACCATCTTGTGTAATGTGTAAACTTCCAGAGTGTGGGCTGAACCTCCTCCAGTCAGGAGATGCCAGGATTCCCTGGGTTTGTACTACAGGATAGAGAAAATATCAGAGGAGAGCAATGTGACTCCTTCCTGAAAAACCTTCAGAAATACTTCACTGAATGCTACGTCCTACTGAAATAGTTCACCCCTGGGGGCCTTTTCTTGATCCCATCAATACGAGGAACTTTGAGAGTAGGTTATTGTTAAAGAGAGAGAAAATGAGCATTTTGGGGTTAGGCACTGTCATGTCATGGGAAATGTCCAAAGCAACATGGGTGGGAAAAAGAACTTGAATGCTCTCGTTGGAGCACTTTTACCACATGGGAGCAGTCTCCTGATGTTATCCCCATATTTAAATTATATATTCCGTCTCTCTAATCCAAGTGCATAGCTGAGAATTTAATCAGAGCAGGGTGTGTACTTTATATATGGCTTTGGGTGGGTCTGGTAAAAAAAAAAAATTAAAAATTTTGGCTAATCATAGCTAGCACTGTACATCACACCACCTTAATTTCTTTGGTGTTGTGTCACTCAGGGCCAATATCAAACATCTTTATTTATTATGCCATACAAAATATCCATTTAAGAACCAATTGCACAAAAATAAATCATAAGTCAGGACAAACTTTGCAGCTGGTTGTTATACCGAAAACTGATGATAATGAAAAACACCCATAAATTTTAACTATATCAGAGTATAACGTTAAATGAGATTGGGTAAAAGAAATAATAATAAAAAATAGCATTATTTCACCTCTTATATCTTCATTTAGGAAGAAACAAAGCAAAACAAAACAAAAAAAATCCAAAACAATGGCATCCAGAAGAATTCTCATTTTAAATAGAAAATTTTTGCTTATCCACTTTATTCAAGTTCTTATTTTTCCTTGTGTGTTTAAGGTACAAACTGTAAGAGCCTAAACATTGCAAGAAACTGTCCTACAGAAATTTGTAGTCTGGTCTGGTTTCCTGGAGTGGTTCATTGAGTTTGAATTATCTTTCAATCTCTGTAAATTATCACAGCATCCCACCCTTCTGTCTGTCCTATGGCACTGTAATGCCTGACAGCCCAGCACATATAAAGTTATTAAAGTTAAATTCTGGGGAAATAATTTAAATGCATTAATACTTTTGATATGCTCTTCTGAGACCAGCCTATGTGACCATCCATACCTCTTGACTATCCCTGCACAAAGATTGTTCAGGCTGCAGAGGTTGATCATGGCTTTTTATTAGATTTTGTATTACATCATTAAAAGCAGAGAGTCAAATCATAGCAGCAATGAAATACAGCAAAAGCAAAGAAACTGAGTCTGTTGCAAAGCATGAGAATATGTTTTTAGCACCCAGATTCGTTGCTTAAATGCATATGAATTTTTGAGACCACAAACTATTTTTTCATCTAGAATAAGTCTATATAAC